>JAQNCA010000014.1:24571130-24596152 GCA_029783725.1 Acanthurus tractus
TGTGTGTGTGTGTGTGTGTATATATATATATATTTATATATAAGCCAAGTCAAATATATATATATATATATATATATATATATATATACTGATGACACCCTATTCATTATATTTATACCTATGCATTAATTTGTCTTTTATTTGCACAGTACTTTATATGTCTGTCTTCACTGTGTCTTATTAAAGCGAGGCCACTTTGACCTGAACACTCAGTCTTGGATTATACATGCAGGAAATTGCATTTTTTTTAATATTGCCAGTCTGAAAAAAAGATTGATGTGTCTGGAACAAATGTCAACCAAACGCTAATCTTTTGAGGCACTTTGGAACTTTTTACTGTCTGTAGAGCATCAGTCAATATGAAACTAAGATTAAAAAGTGACTCAGAAATACAGACATGTATCTTCACACACAACCAATCTGATGAAGACATCATGGGGAGTTTAAGTTCCACAGGAGAGAGCACATGACTGTGGGAATGCTTTCCAAGTCTGACTTTAATCCGATATGTTACATGATTGCTCCTTTTCTGCACCTTCAAGCACAGAGGCGGTGAACCAGACAACATCTTGAAGCTCACTCCATCACAGGACCAGGAACCCAAGTTTAGCTTATTAGAACAGGGAGGGTTTCCTGCAGAGCTGCTTTTGACCTTTGGCCTTTTCTGCATTCCTCATGTCCGTCTTCCCAGGCATTACAGATCAAATCCGTGGGAGAAGTCAGGATTAGTTAGGAGCCACGCGACTGATCAAACCCCAGGTCTGATAGCAAGATGGGGTGAAATCTGTCAGTGTTCACTGAGAATGGAAAAGGGAACCGTCGGTGGGTTATGGCAGGTCAAATGTCAGAACATGTTCCCTGAGATACTGACCTATCAGACTTAGATGTGTCGAGCAAATTCTACACATGGTTAAAGGTCAAATAGGTATGGTTAGATCTGGGTTCAAGGAAAGTATTATACAAGAATAACTGACCTTCACCACCTCAGAGCTATTAGAAACATTAACAATTACAGAAATTCTTTAGAAGTTCTATAGCAAACATGAGGGTTGATTGATAAGTTCGTGGCCAATGCAAAGAGTTTATTTTAGAAAACCTATTAAAATTAGCTCTTTCCCACTTAGTCCAGTGATTGTGGAGAACACAGATGATATCTTCATAGAAGTCCACAGCAGCAATGAAACTATCATTGCTGTTATAACGGTGATCACTGAGCTCCATTTTTTATTCTGGAGACGATGCGGTAGCCTGAGGGTTGTAGTCTCAGGTCATAAGAGTCGGTGTTGGATGGGTTCAAAGCTGCATCCCTGGATGACCACATCAAGGCTCATATTCATTTTCTCAGGCAGTGCTGACAAGTGCCTCACAACAGATATACCAGAAAAGTCCCTAGTTTGAAACTTTTTTGTATGCAGTTACAGTCGAACTTCATGTTTACACAAAAAGAGCTGTTTAACTTATTTATATCTATTATCTATTCTACCTTGGACCATGAACTTATCATTCACTCCTCATAACTTGATTAATTATTACCATTTACTATTATTAGTAAATAAACACTTCTAATATATGTCATTAAACCCGATAAAGTTCATGGTAGCAAAATAAAATGTCAGTTTGATAAGGCGCGTGGTGTTAGGTACATGAGTAAAAAGAGCAACAGCAAATTTGCATGACCTAAAAACATGAAGTGTGTTTTTGCATTACAGAAGTGCTCCCGCCTTCTAAGAGTTGAATTGACCACTGCTCAAAAATCCTGGCATTTTTTTCACTTATTCACTGTAAACAAGATGTACGCCTCTCAGCTTAACACTGTTTACTAGTGAAGAGAAGCAGGCAAACCCTGAAGGCCAAATAATGTTTGGTTAACAAAGACAAAACAAATAGGACAGTTTCTGATGTTGAACCTGGTGATAACAGAAAAAATATGTGAGATCAAATAATAAGGAACCATAGTTCACAACTTCACTGTGTAAAAAATCCCATGGAATGAAGAAGGACAAAAAGCAGTAAAATATTAACATGCTTCATCTGTAACTTCAGTAAGGATTCAGCCAAGTCATTTATGAACACTATTGTTCTCCCTTATATAACTTATTTGTTTGACATCTCCCCTTAAGTCAATGGAGATAGTCAAACAAGTCTTCATGATACAAACATGGTTCCCATAACTGTGACATTTCAGTAAAGTAAGATCTATTAACTTGGAAAAGTATTCATAAACAACAGAAATGATAAACAATTCCTGAATGGCTTTGCCCCTCTACTTTTAAGAAAGGAAGCACCTAGTTTCAGTTTCAAAGTAATATTTAATTAGGGTTAGGGTCAGTTGGGATCTCCTCTTCCCCTCTCTGCTTGGTTCCCCATGAACTCCAGAAGAGTGTCTCTGTCCATGGGCATCTTACTACATTGCTGGCTGACCCCAGTGTGTTCTGCACAAGGGGCGGAGGCTAATGTGCTGACCACAGGGAAAAGTGGCAGGAGGATTTTCTGCAACAACCAGGGGTGGACTTATAGAGCACAACCCCTGCAGAGCAGCATTCATTTGACTTAACCATTGCCTCCACACATTTTGCCTGCACGTGGGTTTCTCAGCAACTGAAAAAGGATACTAATCACTAAACTGTGTAAATTATACTTTGGATATATTCACAGTCTCAGAGTCCACTGTCTTCAAGAGTCATTTGTTATTTTCTGTGTTAGGTCATATTAATAGGGACTAGTCACTAGACTATATATATATATATGTATGAGAAAAAGCTGGTGTCATGTTTGAAGCAACTAGCCTCAAGCTGGGATGAGGAGCAAACTACTGATATCTGGCAAGCTCAGTTTTTTTAACATACCTCCAGGTGTTTTTCATTTTCAGAACTCAAGTCATTCGACCCAACCAACTCTAACTCCAGTGACATCACTTGAGGACATTTATCAGACTTTGCTCTGCTCCCCCTAGAGCCACAATAGGCTTTATATAACTTGGCTTCATACATGTAGTCATTTTCCCCATGACTTGTAAACAGCCTCTGATGTGAAAAATCGACGTTCCCCTTTGATATGTGAAATCACTGATTAACAAGTTAATAGATAGTAAATTTAAGCAACAGTGACTAATAGGACAAAACTGAGCATATCAGGACACTGGGATCATTTCCCAGCACAGCAGTGTGCCGTTATGTACATGAAACAACAATATAATAAAATAATAAATAATGCAGGAAGGGCAGAAGTGTGTTCTCTCTTTGAGTATCAAGTATCTGAGGATCAAACAAGAGCAAGGCTCAGCGCTCTGTTGGAGAAACACTACGGTGTATGCTGTGAGTCCTCCTGTCCTTCTGTAAACCCTGCCCTGAAGATTCATTACAAACACATTTTCTGCAGCAGAGGAGGAGGAGAAGGCGCTCACTGGTTTATGGGGAACATTGTGTACACAAAAAAAGCAGACTGCAGCGATGCTTGTGAATGCAAAGAAAAAGGAGATTGTGAAAAAAAAAATCCATATCCTTACTGCACACATTGTGTGTGTAAATGAACAGAGCACAAACTGTACTTATTATTATTGAAACAAATGCATTGATGCAAATAAGTCGGCATGGTCTCTCGTTATAGCAGAAAGTATTTCTAATGTTTCTGTGGTGAGCTGTCACACATTTTGTGGATCAAATAGACATGGGCAAACTATGGTGTGAAATTTATCATGCTGTGTAATATAGAGGTGCAATAAATATAGAGTACATATATTGTTTAGCCTTGAGAAAAGTGTCCTTCGTTGCTTCCAAGGCCAGAACAAGATGCAGCCGTTTGTGAGACAAGGCTGCCCCCTAAAGGCAAGCAACATCAGAGTGTTCAAAACCTCACACAGAAGTTCTACAGAAATAGTAAAAGCATGTGAGTCAGAACATTTACATCTGACACATGAAATTGAAATTCAGATACCTGTGAATAGGTTGTCTTTTGTTAAATGAACACAATATACTGTCTTAAATGGTGTGAGTTTACATTAACTAGAAGAAAAGTGGCCACGTGCTTGTTTAAGGACTGTTTTCCAGGTCTTACATTGAAACAGTTATGGCCTATCTTGTTATCTTCTATTAGTTTGTAAATCTTAAAGATCACTCCCCTAGTTTTTGCGCTAAATGAAGTCTAAAGGTGCCATGTGTAAGATGTTAGCACAACTTAAGTACAAATTAAGAGAGAGAAAGAGAGAGAGGTTGGGATTTTTTGGTTTTCATTCATGTGGCCTGGGCTTATGCCCTTTTCCTGGAGGAGTTCTGTGTTTTTCAGTCAACATTCCACACTCTGAAACTTCTATAACACGATTTAAGCTGGCTAACAAGCTAATCCTACATCTACAATACACTGTACAAATCTGACCTCCACATAGCAATTAGCACCTCGAATGCACAATGCTTACTGTCATTATTAATTATGTCATACGTGTGTTCATATAAATGTGACATTATTGTTTCATAACTTAGGTACATAGAGGAATGCAGATATAAAGCTAATGGTGGATACTAACAGGTGTTAGAAAAGGGCCAGTTCTGTCATCCACCTTTGGTGTGATTGAGGTCCTGATGTCCTGTGGAATTTGTGTGTGTTTGTGTGTAAATATAAGCACAAAGCCCTTCTTTACAAAGTATTCTGCAGCTCTTGTTCTCTAATTGTCTTGTTGCTCATAGACTTTTTTGTTTCCTACAGGAAATGAATTGAATTGTGTTTCCAGTTAGAACCATGACTGGCTGCATGACTCACTTTCAGGTTAAGTTCATATCTAAGTTAACAATGACAACATTACACAGATGTAAAACTGATATTTAGATATAAAAATCAAAGACTGATATGGACTCATTTACAAATGCAAAGCAGATTAAAATTTTTGTCACGTCATGATCACAGTTGTGACACATATAAGATTTGATTACATAAGTGTGAGTTTCACCAGTTGCTCATGCTGGCCTGCAATGATAAAGAGTATGTTGTGTAACTAGCAAGTCATAGTGAGAAAGGGATGACTTTTGACTTTTGAGTGATTAAACTCTATGGAGTCAGCAAAGGCTTGATCCCATCTGGAAACTTCTTGAACTGCATTGTTCACTTAGTCTATATTTACAGGAGTCATAGGAAAGTGCCTGCTTTAGCTCGAGCAGTAGCTGTTGTGAATGTGACTTCCTTATTGGAGGGTGTTTGAGTAAAAGGATTTAGTTGTTGCAACAGTAACAGGTTGATTGTTGCGAGATATTCAACCCTACTGCTGTATTGTGCCTTCAAATCTTTGTCTGACAGCCATCTCCAACTAAATGGACTTCCTGGCATCGAAAAACCTGGCTCCGCGTGAACGGCACAGCCATCACATGCCTCACACTCACAAGGGCAAATAACACTAATTCCCGGTTAAATAAACACTTCAAATTCAATTTTAAGTGAATAAGAGCTCCCTTTAGCAGAAGTTTTGTCGCTGAACAAACTGCTATGCTGATACTGTTGTGAGCTGAAATACTGGAAGGGGCATTGCTGTATACACTGAGATTTAATGTGTTGCCAATATCTGTATGATTTTATGTTGTTCTGGCTGCAAAAACAATAGCACCAGGATCAACCGATCTAAATATCAAATTATTTATATTCTTGGAAATAAAGTGAGCTGTGGAGCCACAAAACAAAGAATGTGATAACTGTGCCAAACTCAGTGGAAGATGCATAGTGAGGCAGGTTTCTGCACAGATATCTGGCCTTGTCAGTTGTCAGACTAAGGAAATGGTGGCATCACATTCCTTCCTCATTCCTTTGGTTTTATGAGGATATAAATAAACTATACATCAAGCAAGTTGAACAAGTATTAAAAAGGTAGCAGGCACTCAGGTGCAGTTCGGTGCAGCCTCAAAATAATCTGTGAACACGCCTCTGTAATTGTGAGCTACAGGAATAAAAAACATCAGTGAATCAATTAGCTCAAATCACTGATAAATAACACTATAATAATACTTCAATAAAACAGGTTTGAGCAAAAAGCCCATCAAAGCCTTAGTTGTCATGGCAGCAGGTGCAGGTGACAGTGTTTTCAGATGTGAGCTGCTGAATCCAACAAAGGCTTCACACCAGCCCAGACGCCATTGATCCAAACCGCCACTTGTGGAGGCTGAATAGTCCCACAGAAACACAGACAGCCAGAGGAAATGATGCTATTATTCCTCCACAGCGCTCTGATGTAGATAACATGAATTGGCAGTCCACTTCAGTGGGATGACTTTGATCCACTGTACCTGTTTACGAGCAGCACTTAAAATATCCAGCCATATATGCTGTATTGAGTTGTTACTTAAACTGTTCTGCAGCATGAAGCACAAGTGACATGAGAGCCTCCGTCACTGTAAACTGTCAAGTTTTCAATATGAAATAAATATGTTTGAAATTTTTGAATTTGGATTCACTGCTGTATGCTGTTTTTTAACATTTCTCATTGTACAGGCTTGGATAAGTGTGGGAAACTGACTGGTTAGTTGCAGCAGAATTACACTGACATTACCATTAAGTTTGCTATAAGGAGCTAACTAGCTAAATTTGGTAGCAGTTGCTAAGCCTGTTGGAAAAAGGGGCAGGGTGGCTGTGATTGGCTCAAAGATGAAGGGGTGCGACTGTTGACAACTTCACTCTCATTTAAAGCGAGTTTCTTTAATGAAATGTTTACAATTACTATAATAAACAAAAAGGTCATTTTGAAATAAGAAAATACATTTTAAATAATGAATTAATCAGGTTATGAAAACAATGTGGTTTTAGCACAGTTTTACAATTTGTTTCATCCATGTTTTGCACATTTTTTTGAGGATGTTATTTAATTACTGAACATTTTAAGATTTGGCTAAAGTCATTTTTTTAAATGTAAAGATTCATTAACTTTAGTTTTACCAGTGTACACATACAAATAGTTCTCATTCAAATAATTACCAGCTAGTAATCAGAGTCTGCATGTCTTGACTAAGAGACACAACTGTTAAAAGGACTCTGTTATTAGCCATCCAGTTAATGTAATGAAAAGCACTAAGCAACACAGCTATTATCAGTGAGCACACAAGATGACCTGAAGACCAGGTGGAATATGTACTAGACTATAACGTCTCCTTTAATAAAAAAAAGTTTTCTTTTCTAATTAAGGACTGCCCTTTATGTCAATGATAAATATGAGAAGGAACATTTGTGAAATTTTATAAAAAGAAAGTCAGGTTAATCTGAAAATAAAAGTCTTGATAGAACTAATGGTCAACTCATTCTTTATTAAATTTTGCAAGAAGTAATCTACAGTGGTTTGACACCAACAAACAAGCTGTTTATACAGATGACCAATGTCACTCACTGTCAGCAGCCAGAAGATTGAATATATATCTTTTACATACACATATTGAAAATGCAAACAGCAAGATGCAAAAAAAAACAAGCATTAAATTAACTAGTGATGTTTTTTTTTTTTAAAGACAACATCCACTACTGTTTAGGCAGTATTTTCTTCTTGATTCTATCTGTAAGCTTTGCAGCACATCAGGGTTTGAAAGGTGTACGTCTGACAGCTCTTGTCTGCGCTGACCTGTTTTACTTAAAGCTTCGGCGGAGATAAAGGAAGTTCTCTGTGAGGCACAAAAGCCTCATGCCTCCACACAGTCAAGGGAAATATTGAAAGCAACATTTATACACTTCAGTTTCATCAGACAGACCTGATGAAAGGAATGTGTGGAATGGAGAACGCCAAACAAAAACAGACATGATGACATTTAACTGACAAACACCAGTTTAAATAAGTATCCATCACAAGCTGGTTTTAAGTTAAGAGCTGTGCATCCGTTCAAACCCTGTCAATTCAAAATCTGTCAATTCAGTCTGTATGCCATGTGTGCACTGGGTGAATGAGAAGTGTTTAAAGTTGGGTGTTGGACGAAGGATTAGGGCCACCATCAGGTGCTTCTGCAGAGGGACATCGATCCTTGCCCACCTCAGTATTTTGGGTTACGGGCAAGAACGTCACAAACAGCCCAAACACACACACACACACACTCAGTGGTAGTGAGTGTGTTGGTGCTCCCCTGAGAACGACACACTGGTGGAACCCAAAAAATATCAGCAGAGTAACCCCGCTGTTCAGCAGGCTGCCCTCTTTTCAAACTACCTCAGGCAGAGCGAGCTACTCACGTCAGCAGCTCTGGCTCCTGTCAGTCACCTTTTAGCTCCCAGTGGGCCTCACTAAGTGCTTTCACTGATTCAGACACTGGCCATGGTGTTAGCTTTTTCCTGAGAAACAACTGCCCTGTAAACTGAGCAGCTGAAGGTGAAGTGGGAAGGTAACTGGGAGCTGAGATGACAGGTTAAGGTAGGAGAGTCTAATATGAGAGCAGCCCGCTAAACAAGCAGGGTTTAACCTCAGCAGCCGGCCTGGGTGATGTTTGCACCAGAGCTCTTGGTCACATCCAAAGTGGTGAAGATCTGATGGATGAGGGGGAAAAAACATTTGTTAGGAAGGGAAACTTTAATCTGCAGCTTTTACAGGCCATGTGCAAATTTCAAGAAAATACATTTCACATTTGTAAGGCTGCCTGGAAATCAAATTTAAAATGTTCAAAACAAATTTGTCAGAATGAGGCAACATTTGAATAAACACTGCAGTTTGCTGTTTAAAACTATACTTCAATAAAGCGCATTATTGTTAAGTAGTGTTCTGCAATGATTACAAGTTAATATATGTGGCAACACTTTGTCACAAAGAGGAAATCCAAGCAAACCTCAAACAAGAAGCAACAAGCTATGTAACATGTAATGCTGAGGTCTTTAATTAAGCTGACTGGTAGACAAACAAATAAAAAATCCAAGGAGTTTAGGATTAAATAACACTAAACATGATCAAAATGCTCTTATAATAAAAAGAAACTCAGGTCCATAACAACAGACATCTTAATACTTTAATCTGTTGCCTGTGGCTGCCCTGTTTTTTCTGATCGAACATGTGCCTGACACACAAAAATAATTTACATACGATTAGACTAAAAAACTAGACAGGTGAGGAAGCAGGGAATATGTCAACAATGGTTTGAACGTCAAAGCTGTCAAAGTTCAGAGAGATAAACTTTTTTTTAAAATTTCCTCTTTTTCGTTGAATATTTTAAACAATTTGGAACCAAAAAACAGTATGCAGTATGCAGACAGGACATCTGCATCAATTCACAGTTCGGTGCCAAGCAGCACTTTAAATTTCTGCTCGCTCTGACTGGTTAGTCAACATGACACTATTGCAACACATTTAAAAAATAAAGTCTCGGTACACTGGGTGTTGATTGATAAATACTTGGGTCAGCTTTACAAAGATAGTTTAGACTGGTCTGTCGCGTTCACCCGGTCTTCACTTTGCTCGTAGATCAGTCTGATACAAGTTAAAATCGCTTCACTGACAGACATGAGACACTGACTCATTTTAAGCTTAAAACATAAGCCACCTCCCTAAGACTTACTCTTCACTAAGAGCCTTGTTTTCACAGAAACAGTCAGAGTATGCTAACAGTCTCACCCTGCTTTGGGCCATATTTGAAGTCCTGGTTTTACATGGAACAAAATCTATATGGTAATTCTTGTCCCTGTACACATTCAAACAATTAACAGGTCTCACCTGCTGATCTAAAATGACAACTATAGGGAAAACATTTTTTACATCTTGCAGTTTCCTGACCATAATGTGGAAGAGGTAAAAAAAAAAGGGAAGGAGTTTTAGAGACTATAGAAACCTGTTACAACTATACAGTTGAGAAGACACGGTCAGATGTTTGTTTATGAAGAAACTATTCTGTCTGATGAGTTTGCAGAACTGAGCTGGGTCTCCTTAAGAGGCCGTGGGAGTCTGAGCTACTACATGGGTTTTGTATTCTTAGGGGGGAAAGAAAAAAAGCTGAATTTTCCAAATGTTACCAGATGTTTAACACTTCCTTGTTCCAGAACTTAATCTGACTCAATAGACTGTATGTGAACTAGAATTTGACAAAAGTGACACAATAAACCACCCCAGACTGCAATTAAGAGTAAATTATTCATGGTGTGTAATGAAGAACTTCTTACCTCGGCACAGGTTGGGTGGATGCCAATGGTGCCGTCCAGCTGCTCCTTGGTGGCGCCACATTTCATGGCAGCACCGAAGCCCTGCGTCACCTCTCCAGCGTTTGGACCCAGATAGTGGAACCCAATGACTCGGTCCTACAGCAAAACACGAACATTCATATGACACAGCAAGAGTACAAGTGGCTGGATACCACAGGCTCAGAGCTGATACAGCACTGTGAAAAAGGAAATGATCTTACGCTGTCCAGTTTATTGCAGATGATTTTGCCGTAGCATTTGTTGTTGTCTCTGCCAGGCACAGTGAACTCCAGAGGCCAGAACAGACTGTGGTAAACCTGAACACAGAGTGGAGACACAGTGAGACTGCCACCTGCTGCATCTTATAGATGTGCAATAATATTAGAATTTTTAGTTGTACTTAGGCAGGCAGATTTTTTTTTTTATTACTAGTGACACTTTCAATGACAAAAACCTAACATTTCCTCTGAATAAATGAACATTAAAGATTAACACAAAAGAGGAAGTTTTGTGGTTCAACTAAACATGCAGTCTAAGTCTGTCTGGGCGTGCTATGGAACTCTTTTGACTGTAAAACTGTGTAACAAAGCACCACATAATATTTAACTGAAACGTGGATTAACTTGCATGCATGAACAAACATGCAAGTGAGAGGATCACCAAGTTTGTACAAGCACATTCAAGTTGCAAGCAGCAACTTAAAGCAAACTGCAAACAGAAACCAATCTGACTTGACGATGGAAAGGATTATTAGTTCCAGCCCCAAAACACAGCTTAAATGTATTTTCTTAATTGTAATTTCACATTGACATTCATGACAAAACAAGGGTAGCAAATTTACTTGTAACAGTATTTTAAGTGTGGCATTGCTACTTTTACTTAAGAATTTGAATACTTTCCTTCTGAGTCAGCTATGTAGAGACAAGTAGCAAGTTTTACATTAAAGAAAAAAAAAACTACAATTGTTTGCAGTCTACTTATGTATTACATATATTACATCATAAATGCCTCCATTCACTACAAAGTACAGCTCTCATCCAAGAGATTTTCTTTGCTCTTGTCAGTCACAAGGTTCACAGGCAGGTGAACCAGACAGCTAATTCATTACTTAGATGACTCTGTGAATGTGTGAATGTGTGAATGTGTGTGCGTGCGTGTGTTACCTCAATGTTGTCCTGCCCATAAAGCTCAATGGCTTTCTCCTCTGACAAACCACAGGCGCCATACTCCAGTGGGGTGAAGACAGTGGTGGGGACGTTGATGTAGTCACACTGAACAAACACAGAGAACTAATTACTTTTTGCAATATCATGTATCATGAATCATTTGTATAATATTCATAACAACATCTATCTCAACACAAACACAGCAGGTTGTTTGTGAACATTTAGAAGACAGTTTAGCAGAGATCACACATGTGACCAAGTTGCACTGGAAATGTCTTGTTACTTCACTATTTAAAGTTCCATTCACGATACAACAATTTGATTAGACAAATACACTCTGTGTCTCATGCAGGGCTGGGTAATTAGTTAAATTTTATTTCAATTAAAAATTTGGCTCCCAACAATATCCCATGAATTATTATACATTTGTCTCAGCCAGGCAGGGTTAGTTCAGATCAGGCCAAGACTTGGTCTACCAAGGTAAAACCAATTCAGCTGGTGGACAAGAGGACAAGAGGATACCACATGGTGCACATGCGCACATGCAAACACATACACACGCACCCATGCTAACAGGCACGCACGCACGCACGCACGCACGCACGCACGCACGCACGCACGCACGCACGCACGCACGCACGCACGCACACGCACACGCACACGCGCACGCGCACGCGCACACACGCGCACACACACACACACACACAGATGTTGGGAGAGCACACAGTGATAGTTATTTTTGACTGTAACAGCCTCTGAAACGGCATACAAAATGAGTTAAAGAGAAGCAAAGCAGATGACAGCTTGCAGCACATGTATCTTCTCTCTACACTGGTGGCTGTGTTTGCATGACGTGTTCGGAGCTCACAGTGTGTCGCTGGTCATTAGGCACGTTCAGTACTGAATGAGTTAGAGTGAACTCAGTAGTATCACATATATATAATACCAAACAAAAGGAAATGGTGAAGCCCTTTTGTATGTGTTTATTTGTTTTGGGTTAAATTATGTTTAAAGCTCAAGCAAGTCCACTGTTAAAAGACAAGTTTTTTTAAATTTCAGTGAAAACTTGATGGTTCCAAAATGTAAGATCAGTTATGTTAAATAATTTCCACTACGATTTTTAAGATAATCAAGCAGCCCTATTTTGATGCATTGCAATAATTTCCATTGTACATGTAATCAAAATATGACCACATTGCTGTTTGTGTAAAGTATCATGAGGGCCCGACGCCCTATTGTAATTAGGGCCCGAGGGGAATACTTCTCAAGCTTACACACCTGACAAGACACATCAGTGAAACTTAGACTCGCTCATGTGGGTTATGCTTCTGACATTTTGAAAATTAAATCTCTCAGCAATATAAAATACGTTATTCCTTTTCAAGGAACCTCAGTGAATCTCAATGCACATTTCTTTGGATGTCACTAGTGTGAGCAACACAAATACATCTCACCCTGTGTAAACTTCTTATGCTCACAGTTGACATGTCAATCACACTTTTGACTAGGCTACATGGATCATTCTAGACACTCTAAATTTTAAGCACAACAATTTAAATTAAAGTACTTTAAAAAGTGACAGTTAAGGCCTTTAAGTTATTTTCTTTATCATTTCTCCAAACTCAGCTGAGTGAGCTGCAGATCACATCAACACATTTCAAGTACAAGTCCATAACAGGAACAAATCACATGTACCTTTGAAAGGGAATTCTAGGAAGGCAACAATGTGAGGAAGGGAAACGTGACCGAGGGAATGTTACACTCATAGATTAGAAGCTCCTCTGTTTATCACCTTTAATTTCTCAATAAAAATCAATGCTGTATGATTTCCTCATGTTCACGAGGCCTATCTTTATCCTTGTTAATGTCAGGTGATTGTTTAAGAGAGGGGACTTTGATTTTAGCACATGAATAAACTTGATTCACTGCCCGATTTCCACTTTCAAGCAGTGCAGTTGTGTCCTGGCCTGCCTGCATGAGAGAAAGAAGGAACATCTGCACTTGGGCGGCAGTGTGGACTGAGCGCAAGCGGTCGGCCGTGTCAGGGGTGAGTTGGCGCCGGTTCCAACGGGCAGTGGGGTACGAGGGCCAGTCCAATGCTGCTTGCAGCTTTAATTTCATTTGTATTTCATATCTGAACTATATAAGTAGCTCATATAGTTCTATAGTTAACATGCCAAAATCTTACACACAAACAGGCAACAGCTGGATTTGCTGCGCTGATGTACCTTAACTTGTGAGCCCTTGTAGAGACGTCGTGCCAGCAGCCTGCCAGCCTGGATGGCTACTGGTGTCAGTTCCCACTTGCCCTCCAGAATGTCTCCAATGGCATAGATGTGGGGCACATTGGTCTGCTCTTCATCGTTCACTGGGATTTTTCCATTCCTGAAGAATTGCACCAAGACATCAGTGAGGAAGAAAAAAAAAAAACATACTTACATTCAATGTTCTATTTGTAGAGAAAAATGCATTTCTTTTTACTAAACTAAAAAAAAGATTTTCTAATCTTTTCTCGTTTTTAGTGTTTATTCCAACCCAATTTATTCTAAATACATCTGGCACCTATAGCTAAGCTGGAACCATAACACTTGTAAAAATGCAGCGGAGGGCTTTTTATTCATTAAACAGGCAGAAAGTGAGGTAAGTGGGCTTAAGGTCATGTTGGGCAGAATGGAAGCATAACAGTAGTATATTTGCAAGTTATATTATAATCTACACTGTGCAACAGCAGAACAAGAAAAATTTGCTCATTGCCTCTGAGGGGCCATCTGACTTCACGTCAGCCTTCTCTGAATACTACTTAGGTCATAAGACAGGGCATATGACTCACCGAGCGCTCTTTTAAGCCTGCCCCATGCTGTTAATCCTGGCTAAACCATTCAGCCATTTACAGTGGAAAGACAAGATTCTCAAAAGGAAAGGCTACATTTTCTATGCATTTCTGGGAAATTAACAAAACATAGCTTTAAAAAATTGCTTTTTAACTTTAGTATTTTGATTTCAACTCTCAAATACTTAATGAACAGACAAAAAAGGACAAGAGGAATTGTACAGATGAAAGACATGCCTGACTCTGACCGAGTTTAATCAATTAAAGCAGACAATGCAACACCATTACATGGCATGAAAAGCACTCATACTAAGCTAATTGAATTTACGCTGTTGATAAATTGTGCAGGGACTCTCATGTTGCTAACAAGACACCCCTTCTCTCTCCCTACCAAATTCCCCAACGCACACACACCACCCCTGCAGAGAGCCATGGGACGGCAATAACTGCTGAATCACCATGACTGTAGCACGAGTCTTAAAGGCACAGGCCACCATACCTAAAGTGCACATATGTAGAGAAAAAAAGATGTCATGAGATAATAAGCGTACTTAGGGTTGACTTTGACCCCTGCCTTGTCAAGGCCAATCTTGTCTGTGCATGCATCTCGGCCCACTGCTATCAACACCTATAGGAGGAAAAAAAAAAAAAGGGGTGTTAAGTATAAAAGGAGTTCTTGAGTTATTTATGTACAAAAAGTCAATTCAGGCTTGTGACCGAATAAAAGTAGTATTGTTAACTCTTCACTTCTTATTTCTAAACAATAAAGGTCCATTTATAAAGAAAGCCTTTTTAAATTAAACTATTTTTGTCATGCCACTTTTATTTTAGAAGGTCACTTTTCATGACATATGCCTCCTGCCTGTGAAGACAGCAAGCTCAATCACTGCTTCATGAAGAGCTAGAGTAGCAGCAGTGACACTGAATGTAACATCTCCTTTTATTAATTGAGCTTAGCAAGTTTGTTGCACATGCTACCTATCGAACTTGCCAAGTGGAATTGTGAGCTTGTTTTACATGTGAGCATTGCAGTGTTAAGACATTGTGAAAAGCAGCATGTTGCAATAATGCCCACTTCGTAATTCTAAAGATGTTCCACAGAAAAAGACAAAGGACTCTTCTGTCACTCTGGCAAACAGATGGTGGCTAACAAAGCTCATCCTGGTTAATGCTAAGGTAGTCGACTGATTCACAATAACTTAATAATGAATGAATGTAATGAAATACATATATATAAAAAAACGACATTGACAAAGTGATTCAAATGTTTACTTTGAAATAAAAATGCACAATGAAAATCCAGTAAGGAAAATATTAAAATATAAAAATATTAAATAAGGCTGATGCTGTCTCATTGTTCTCTGTAAAGGTTGCTCCTCCCTTCCCCCAGCTAACTTGGCTGTCCCCTATTAATGGACATATACAACAGAAACACCAGGAATGGATGTTAGAGCTAAAGGAAAACTCAAATGGTCAGTGCTTACAGTGTTGTACTCTCCCTCAATGATCTCATCGGTTTCTGTGGACTTGGCTGTCACCTTCAGCCTGCCAGGAGTGCCTGCTTTCAGCTCCTCAACCTGACACACACAGATGCAGAGAGGTCAGAGGAAAAATATCTTCAGGCTCTAGTCAAATGTCCAGCTGAGAGATAAAACTTATTATGCAAGATGATGCAACATATCCAGTGAAGTACATTTATGATCATAACAAAATCTGCTCACATCCAACTGTCTATGCTATCAAAGCATACTCCGTTTGGAAGAAATGTAAAAAGTTGCTATTTCTTAAAATTATCCAAAAAAAAAAAAAAAAAAAAAAAAAAAAAAGGACAGCAAACGGAAAAAAAAAACAATTTTTTAGGGCCACATCCACCTTCACTGTGGCTAGCCTAATGAAAACAAACATACATACTTGACAGTATTGTAGTTCATGTAGCACTCTCTGAAACACCCACCTTTATGGGAACAAATTTGCGAATGAACTTTACACCATGCTCCTCCATGTGTTCTCCAGCACGGTTGGCCATGTCCTGGTCAAAGCCCCTCAGCAGGATGGACCGAACCATGACGGTGACATCAAGACCCAAGCCAGCAAGGAAACCACCACACTCCAAAGCCACGTATGATGCCCCGATCACCAGGGTCTTTCCCGGACAGTAAGGCAATGAGAAGAGGTCATCGCTAGGGAACAAATACAGACAGAAGAGATCAAACAGAGAGGGAGTGAGACTGTGCAGTGCTCTTTGGCTGCTTGAGCCTCAAGTGTCCATTTGCTTCCAATAAATTATGGCAAGGCGAGAATATTAACATCTTTACCAACGCAGCCTAACAGTGTCATATACACTTTCACATTCCTGTTTACACACTAAAAAGCCTAAGCTATAAACAACAAGTATGCCTAGATATTCGAAACACTATATGACAAAATACAAGATATTGTCCATGGAGAAGCGCCCAGGCTTGAGTTGTGTTTTTATGTTGTACAACAACCTTTGGTTTGAAACACCTAGCCATAGTTTCACCTCAGGGTCCAGGGTCCCATATAATTCAAATGGCCCTCAAAAGGCCTGGGTCTAGGCCTTTGCTTTCAAGAAGCAGAGGAACCTTGGAGGTGGGGCTACCAGCACTGAACATCTCTACTTGGTCAAGTACTCATTTTACATCAGGCACCATTTCATAAGTCTGCAGCCACAAACCAGACATGCTTCTTCAGACATCTGCTAAACCCCCTTCTACAAATGAGCTTGGGATGGGGCCTTCAGTAACATAGCATGTCACGAGAACGGGCTGATTGTGTTAGAGCCCCCATGTGATTGGTGATGTGTTCTTACCTGGTGATGCAGTACTCTTTGTCTCCAGGGATGCCCAGGTAGCGCGGCCTCTCCCCTGTAGCTAAGATAAACTTAGCCCCTGTGTAAAATGTCTCCTTCCCCCGTTTGTTAGTTGCCTGTCAGCAAAGCAGGACAAGAACATTAAGTTACAACATGGGATTTTTGACTTACTTGTTAAGCAATCTTTTTGTAGTTGTTTTTTTTTAAAAAAAAATAAGTGATAGTGCAGAATGTTAAGAAAGATCTCCTTTGTTTTGAATACAGCTAACAGCGCTGAAAGGCTAATTGTTAAGCCAAGCCTGATCAAGATGAACATAAAGAGACACTCACAAGAGACTGCCCCAACAAGCAAATAAAAGTTTCAAGAAAACAGCTTATCAAGATTATTGAGAGTAGACAAGGAGAGACTTTATTCTATCTTAAAATAAAATGTTGCCCGTTATAGTTATTATTAAAGCCTGCCTATCAAGTCTCCAAAAACTGGAACCAAACTTAACTTGTGCCCATATGCCAACGGTTCTTTTACATAAGAAACACTCACTCACCTTGATTTTGTGAGGCTCGATGAACTCTGCATAGGCATTGACATAGTTGACATTCTTGTCTCTCAGTGCCACCCTGTAGCCCCAATTCAGTGAGCCAATGTAGTTGTTAACTGCCGTCTTCATGGTCTCCCAGTTGTGCTTCACTGCATATACAAAGAGAGCCATTAGTGGAATGAGAATTGACTATTAACAGGGCTTGCCCCTAGGTTACAAAGCAAATTGGTGTAATGTCCACCCCCCTTAGTGACCTCCAGGGTTGGTGCTCTGACCCCTCACCTGTCTCATCGAACTCCCAGCCAAACTTGCGTGCATCCTGCATTGCCGTGCTTAGCAAGGCAGTCTGGTGCATCAGCTTCTTGGGAATGCAGCCCACATTCACACATGTTCCTCCAAGACCTGATCACCAGAGCATACATTAACAACACATGGGAATAGTCAGCTAACAACCAAAATTGCATTTAGAAAAGTATTGCATCATATGTATTCAGGTATCTCAGAGTGGAACCATCGTACCCCAGGAGGTTCCCTTTGGTGTGGGCACAACATAGTCCAGTACCATGACCTTCTTCCCCAATACAGCAGCTTCCTATTGTCAACAGAGCCAATGTTACTGCAACAATACATGAATATGTATGCAAGTAGAAGCAGTTAATGGCGCAACATAGCTGTAATTACTGACACCAGGATTACAACATCAGCTTCGTTTCATTCTGATTCTCTTGAAACCCTAAATTGCACAACAGAGCAACATCCACTACAATAAAGTTTAAATAGGTAACTACGCGAATGTGCTACACCGGAATGTTACCTTTGAGCAGGCGAGGCCTCCTGAACCTCCACCGATGACAATCAGGTCGTAGTCATAAGCTTCATTTTCCCCATTTAATAGCTGCTGCAGGCTTCCGTCTTTATGAGCCTGATAGAAATATTAACAGAGTGTTGTATTAAATTTAGCTCCTTTGTATGCAGACCATAGACAGAGGGTGAAGCCACTGTAAAAGTTTCTCTGCTTTTGTTTTGCTCTCCTCCCATCACCCTAGGGTTAATTTCCTGAGCCTCCATTTCGGCTCTGCTCAGGATATGGTACTACATCCAAGTTCCACGAAACTCTTAGGGGGAAGAAGTGGAACAGCAGGTTAACAACCCAGCAAACACCACAATCAATAACTGACGACGTGTTTAGATAAACACTGGAGAGCGTTGTTTACACATTAAAATTTAAGGAAGGGTTGGTGTTTTTACAGAATCATGTAACATTTTTAGGAGTGAGCTGTTTCCCCCCCACACTTTTCCTCTCATTGGGCAGCAGGAAGAAATGCTGCATTTTAACATTTTCTTCCTCCAGTCTTTCAAATTGTCGATGACCTGTATCCAAAATGATATTGTTTGTAAAACACAGTGGAAAACAAAGCATAAACTTGACCTGTGACCATAGGAGTTCCTACAGCATCCGGTTATGTGAAGTTACAGGTTTAACGCTGAAGTTTTAGGACTAATAGCCTGTAATGATCAAATTCAAGCCAAAATCTCACTAATGGTTCCATCAACACTTACAAGCCACATAAATTTGAAACTGCAGTTAAACCACAGCATCTATACAACCAGCTGCTCTTTATCAGCAGATACTGACTGACTGACTGTTGAACCTGAAGCTTTCCATCTATAAAAGCATGTGCCTGCCTATACAGCTATGCAACAAGCTGCATAGACATGAAGTTTAGTCATTATGTACACAAAGACAAAAAAAGAATTCCCCTTTACCAGGAAACCTCAGAGTGCATCATCACTGTCAACATGTCATCATGTTTCCAGTATTGGCTAACAAGGAACAGACATGGATAAGTGGCATGACCTCTTGGCACACCTAGATGTTTTTGTTACACTATTTCCTTTACGCTATGCTTGCAGTAACAAAGGTCTATTGAGTTTTTTGGAACTGTGGTTGGGAAAGTGGACTTTTTTTTCTTTAATGCAAATTAGAAACTAGTTGGCTGAGCTTCAAATGTAACTTGAGCCAAGCAAGCTCCTCTCTACAGTGCCTGGTATCTAAACAAGCTTTATTGACTAAAACTGTATGACAGTCATGTAACAGGGAGATATGCACCATATACAGTGGTGCACAACACAAGATTTTGAGCACCAGCACAGCAAAATCCAGTCACGACTATTAGTTATTTACACACATATGTTCCTCACCTGCAATGTCTTGTCACAGCCACCAAGGTGGGTTTTGTTGATGAAGACATTAGGGACAGTTTTCTGTCCTGTCATCTCGAGCAGCATCTCCTGGTAGTTGGTTCCATCCTCTGAAAAGATAGGTGTACCTTGTTAAAGTTCATTTCTTCGACTTATTGTTATTTTCTATGTTACTGATTTATTCTTCAACTTTCACTTTCTATAGGAGGCGTATATTTTATATTAAAAGCTGCAGATTTCTGAGACATAATTGCCCACAGCAACCTCTGATTGCCCAGACAGACCAGCTGGTCCATCCTGGGAAGAAAGCTAGAATAACAGCTATTAACCCTGCTTGGACTTAAGGCTGCTCCTGGCTAATGTCTGGTTGAGGAAAATGAAACTTACAAAATGGGACATCTGCTGGCCAAGCACTTGAAAATCATAAATTGTTGCACTCAGTACATATCAAAGCCCCATCTCTATCACAACATCCTGGACTGAGTTCTTGGACTTGCTCACAGACAGTGTTCCAAGCCAACAGAAAACAGGACTTCAGCAGGAACAAGGGAGGCGAACTTTTACATGAGTGATGCTTGGTGCTTTAATGCAGACAAAAATGATGGACATCATGCAACAATGTGTTGAAAAAGGAAAAATTTACTACTTTGAATACTTGTTTGTGTTTGCTTTTAATCTTTGTCCAGAGCACCACCTCACTGAGAATACCAAATAATTTGCAAAACTAATAAAGGGGGATTCACTGCATGATACGAAAAAGGTTTACAGTGAATTCACCAATTTCTGAATCAGTAAAGCTCCAAGTTTCTTTCTTTGCCAATATCTCTACCACTTAGTACAACCACACAGTCTGTGTTTAAATACTTAACTACTTTTCAAAGGTAATCAGTCAAGGGCTACAAATAATAAAAAGCTCCATTGTTGCTACCTTACCTGCAGTACTATCCAGATATTTGTTTGAGGTGCCCTATCATAAGCCTTTAGCAGACACTAGACAATCAGTTTTACTACCTTATAATATTGCACTGTACTTTATAATCAGCTAGTATCTGTTGTAATAATGCAAGCCTCATTTATCAGTTGTGAGAGGAAAAATGTTGATAAGAGGCTGTCAAAATCATACACACTGACACTTTTTTTCTGCTTCAGCAACCAGAAATGAACATCTCAAAAAGTTTGAGTGTCGTGAGCTTAAATGTCATATTCCTGTCAAGTTTCATCTTTCTCATGGTGATTAAGTTTTTCAGTCAATCATTCATTCATTCATTGATTAATCACCACCATTCCTACACACGCCTTCAGTATGCAGCTAAGGCTGAGGGCAGTAGCTACTCAGAGCACAGAAGCTGGACTTTACCGAGATGGCAAGAAGCCAAGATATCTTCACTGCGTGACTCAGCAGGTTTTGTGTTGCTGCAAAGGCAGACAACAGCATTGTCTGGGGTAACACAACATCCACACTGTATCATGTAGAACGATTTTTAAATGTGTTAATAGATTACTGTGTTCTTATGTAGCTGCAAGCAGATACGAAGACATTTGTAAAAGCTTGTTGGTGTAGTTTCTCCAAACTTCTATGAAGCTTTATGTCCTGTTATTACACATAGGTTTGACTGCTTTGCAATCCATTATCAGTTTACATACTGCACTCCACTTTTAGATTATAGATGCTGACTACGGTAATACATTATTAACCATTTTGGCTTATACATTCTAGTACTTTGTCAAGTACTTATTCATCGTTTATAAACCTCTTATTTATGCTAATTTGGTGTCATTAAGTAAAGTATTACCAATGTACCAGACAGTTTCATTTTATGTTGCAACTTTCATAACAGGCACAACATAAAGCAAAAATCTAATAAAATGTTGTTAAGTATACAACTGAGTTTTAATATTTTTTGATGTACCAGTAGTTTAATGTTTTTTGTTTATCTATTTGGCATTTAATTTGCCTCCTTCTGTAACAGATTGCAACTAAATTCGTCGGACAAAAAGAAATACGACAACCATGTGGAGTTCCACCTGTTACACACTGAACAAAGTCTCTTCATCTTACCCATGAGATCCAACTCCACCACATTACAATCGACTTTCAGCTCTTTAAACAGGTCTTTTACCTGCAAAGACACCCAAGTAAAAATAGAATATGTCAATTTCCTGAGGCACAAGGTAAACATCCTTCAAATAACGCTAGTGTTACACAAACACTCAGTGTAAGCTGAAAAGTCCTTTACTGTGGGTTCAAAATCACTTGCAAATGCTTTATTCACTGAAACACTGGACTATTTAACAGTCATCATTTCAATGAATCACAAAACATTCCTCTGTGTCAGTAAATCATTAAAAAATTCGATTTGTAGTTACTGATAATATAATGTAATGTATATATATTATCTGATATACTGTAACTCGTGTTGGCGAAAGAAAACATTCAACATTAGCTAACGTTTCAACAAGATCTAATACAACGGTGAAAACGCTTTTGTAAACATGATGGGTGCGAAATGACAGTACGTGTTAGACATGAAATCTAAATATACACGCAGGGGTCCAGTTTGTGTTAGCTATTAACGAGAAATTATATAAGTTTTCGAAGAAGTGCAACCGCTTTCAAACAGGCGGCTGAAACGTGTGTGACTAAAATGAATTGCACTTCATTTGTCTGCCAAATGTTAACCTGAATCAAATCCATTTAACAGCAAGAGTTTACTTTGATTCGGCTAACGTAAAAGTAACGTAGCGGCTATTATTCAGCCTCTGAAGTCGCTGGTCGCTTTAACGCAGCACACACAAACCAGGAATTAGACCAAGCCCGTGTACTTCGCGGGAGAAGATGGAAGTTTCCAACCGGAAAAAGCAAGGTCTCCCCTTTCGACATAATAAATATCTTACCTTCACACAATACGGACAGTAGCTTTTACTGAACACCAGCACTTGATTGGAGTCAATAAGCTGCTGTATCCGAGATTTGAGTTCACCCTTCCCGGTGTCATTTTCGACGGGAGGCATTTTCAAGGTAACGTTAACGCTGTTTCCGTCTGCCTGCGCAATGCAAGCTCCGATAGACGGCTGACTGGTGAATGAGGAAACCCCCGAATACAGCCACAGCAACCCTCTCTGAGAAAATGTAACAATGCCTTTCCGGACTTCTGCTAGACAAATGCATACAAAGCAAATGAACCTCGATTCTAGCTAGTGTTTCTCTCCCTCTCTTGTCGGCAGTCTACCGACCTCGCCCGCGCCAAACGTCTTTTAGCATTTCTTATCCTGCCACTTTGGGTGCGCTCGATCATAACCGCATTGTTCACCGCGTGTTCCGCTGTTCGTCGTTGACTAGAGGATGAACTCCGCCCGCCTGGTCAATTCCGTGCTTCGAAACGCACTTACCTGTAATAACGTCACGGGGTTGCCCTATTTACATGCAATTAAAGTAAAAAAAACCCTATACTCTAATAATAATAATATAAAATCCGAATTAGGCACATAAATACAACCAAACTGTAGATCTCATCATATCGGTTACAGCGACATCAACAGAAGCAACCAGATTTTCTGAAGTACAATTAATCATAAATTATGAAAGAAGTGACTTGAAAAGGCAACTTAAACTTTGCCATGGAATAAAACATTTGACAAAGTTCATAGCTTATGATTTCTTACTACTGATTTTAGATTCTATCCTCAAGTCACCTTTACTTTTTTGAACCCCGGTCTTAGGGCAAGTAGATGGTTTTCCAGCTCCACCTCCCGGTGGAGGTAGATTATGACAAGTAACGAGGGTATTGCATGTTCCCATATTAATTTAAACTTGCTTGTTTCTCGAGGTTTCGACTACGAGAAGTAATGTCTTTTCCTGTGATCTTTTTAATGTGTTCTTGTTCAAAAGAACAATGCGCTAATGGGTCAACTGCGACCTCAGACTCTGTAATTAGCCAAGAACTATAGTCACTCAAGTGCAGTTGTGGAGTAGAAATGCAGAATTGTATGAATCATAAAAACTTATCATTCTGATCAGTGTCAGCATACTTTTACAGATTTACTGGTCTTGGGCCTAAAATCAGCTAGATAGTTTCCTTAATAGCTACAGAATTCATTATGAACTTTTTAAGGCTTACAATCACTGCAAGTGACATCTAAACTGATCTACATGTATGTAGAGCGCTCCTTCAAGATATCTGTGACAAATGAGGTATTCCATCCCTCTGGGATGCAATTGTTCTAATAATATAATATATAATATAATATATTATGCAAATCTATTTTGTATTGGCAATAAAATGTAGACCTGTATATTACATTTTCACATTTGTATTCTTTTACACCAAGTAAATAATGGGCTTTACACACTTATATTTGCATTTAAACATTTTTAATCAATAAAATAGCTGATTTTTTATTTATCAGGAGGTTGCAGTGTTATGGGTAAAGGGTTCAGGTTACATCAATGTAGCACTGAGCTACACTGAGCTGGGACATAGGCTACTTGTTACTTATCTTACTATTAAGAAGCGAGGACACCTCTTCAATCAAGGCTGCTCAGTTCACCAAGGAGCTGAAGACGATATCAATACGGTGAGACAACTTTTATGTGGATGCTACCCGCAAAATGGGAAACCCTCACTGCAAAAATGGGACATCATATATATATATAACAAACAAACAAACAAAGTAATTTGAAAACATGAGTAGCTTAAAATTTAAGTGAAAATTTAAATTTAAATGAACTGAATTTTTATTTGAATGTTTTTTACACGTATGAGAAACAGGTAAAGCAGCAAATGTAGCTAGTTAAACATTTTATGAATGTGGATTATTTATTTTAATTTGAGAAGCCTAACTATTTATAGAATTAATTGTTATTGCACATCATGGTACTTGTATGACATCATATCATATTTATTATTTTGCTTGTCACCTAACCTACCTTGCCAGCGATGCGCGAGCATTGCTCTTAGGTTATGCATCCAGGTTATTCCTCTGATATCCTTAGATATCATTACAAGGCTTAGCTGTCCCAGTTTGTCTGATTTCTACTTCAACAAACCCACCCTTACAAAATTATAAATTTGACTATTCAGAAACGCAAAGAACAAGTTATTGTCAGATAAGCTGCTGAGACAGTAGGTGCCATAAATTTTTACACGAATACTACAACAAGTTGACAACTGTTCATAACTTGTAGCTGCCTTTAGTAGCGTTATGAAGGTTACGAAGTTGATTTCCGATCAATAAATTCAAACGACAGAGTTTATCTCGGCGCATTTGAAGGCAACGTGTCACCTACTTTTTTTTTTTTTTTTTTGCACGTCAGCTACTACCGCTAATCGCCGCTTCCCTGCCCGCGTCAC
>JAQNCA010000014.1:24614021-24627919 GCA_029783725.1 Acanthurus tractus
CACACGCACACCCACCCACCCATCCCCACACACTTAACTATGAGTATACCTACAAATAATCACGTACTGTACGCTTGCCTGCCTGTCAGTTTGCCATGACAGCAAGTTGAGTTTCAACACAGTGATGAGAGACAGAGCTGATGATGGATGTCTGTGGACTTTCTAAGTTTAGTCACACTGAATTCTGTTTTGACATGTAGAGTATGAACGATCAAAGCCAGACGTTTCTGACAGTCAGCATCCTGAGAAGGTTGCTGAATTTTTTTCCCTGCTGCCCCTAAGTGGCCAAAAGATCAGTCATTGTGGGATTAAGTCAAACTTCATTATTGTAATGTTGATGAAATAATACAACAGGTGTAACTAATGATAACAAGGGCTCAGCTCTGTCCAGACCTCAAGAAAGACTCCAGAGAGGCTCAGAGTACTGAAACTAACAGCCATTGTTATAAATTAGACCCTATATTGATAATATTAATGATATATATAATAAAACAATTATACTTGTGATTTTCCTGCTTTACCATGTCAAATAAATGCCATGAAAGCCACTGGAAACATCTCATTATGTACTACAGGCCATTCATTTCAGCTGTAATGACTTAAATCAGAGGACAATTCATACATGTTTTTTCTCGGTAGCATTACCTATATTTTTGGATTAATTACTGATGAATTTGTAGTAACTGTGTCATAATCCAGTTTATTTCTTGAAGGATATAAGAAGGATTGAGGTTTTGCTGTGATGTTTGTGACTGTCTGCCTTGGCATGTTTTACAATATTACAGCGGTTTGTTCTTTGGGAATCAGACTGCCTGGTAATATTTAAAGCTCCACCCCAAATGAGGTTGCAATGATTTCCCCCTTCCTCTCTCCCTCCTCCTCCTCTGTCTTTAACTCCCTCTCTCCTCTTCTGTCTGACTCTGGCTTGCCTTTCTTTACATTTCCCCATTCCCTCTGGATCAGCACACCGGAGCTGAAGGGTTTACTCAGGACACCAATTTATGATCACGACCCAAAGAGTCCTACGCAAGGAACAGCACGGATGATGCGTGTTGCGCTTCAGCTATTCAATGAAAGAAGAAACGCTCAAAAGAAGAGATGGGTACCGTTCCTGGACTTTTACCTATCCGGTCACGGACAAACTCTTGTCGGCACATCGTGTGGGTTGTACCTGTAGTGGTGGTTTTGGTCCAGCTTTGCACTGCTTTTAACTTGGACACGGAGGAACGCGTAGTTTTCAGCGGACCACAAGGGAGTTATTTCGGATATTCAGTGGAGTTCTTCAGTAACTCGTCAAGGTAAAGCTTTTACGCATCATCACAAAACGTTATGTGCTCCCTCACTTTGGCAAGTCGGTGGGAGAAAGTTATCAAGATTCCCTACAGTTCAAAATGATCACTTTTTCAAAGCTGTATAATATTACAGTAGGGCATGTTTGAATTAAAAAGGACTTGACCCTTTTCATTGGTAGTGGCTTAATTACCCTTAATATATCATCACCCCTATGAAATCACCATTGACCACAGTCTCACCGAGTCTACCTAACGCAGTGACCTGTACATGTTTTTCCCATCCTTATAGCCTGGTTTAGAATATAGCCTATTTGCAGTAGTGCTGTGCTTAGACGACTTTAGTTATTCTTGTATTGTACAATGTAGCTTAACCTAATATAATATTCCTACTATTACTTGTAGAGTACTAATTTTGTCAAGATTCAGTTGAAATGGCCTTGTCATGGAATTTATTTATACGACCATATCATGTTATAGGCTAGATATAGGGACTACATTCTACTATGTATTTTTATTATCCTGAGGAAACTGTCAATAAATATTTAAAGCAAAATTTTACTAAAAATAATACAAATAATGACACTGCTACTTCTAATAAAAGTAATAATTTAACATTTACTGTGACTTTACAATAGTAACACCAAGTATAAAGTTAAAGGTCACCAATGGCCTTCCTTTCTCTCTCTCTCCCTCCCTCCCTTTTTTTCTCCTTCCAAACACGCACACGCACACGCACCCACGCACACACACATTGGGTCCCAGCCCACAAATGATTGGAAACAGACATAGTCTGTATGTGATTCAAAGAAGAGGGGGTTAACCTACAGCAAAGTAAGAAATATGCTAATATTCTTGTGAATACATGCTGAAGGGAGAGTCGGGGTATTTTGCTGTTATATTTTTGGGTATCAGATGAGGAACTGCTGAATGAGATAAAGACTAAAGCAACATGTTCATCTGTTACTTCTGACACAGTGTGTATCATCACCTGTTTTCACTCACTTAGATTAATCTCCTCTGGGCACTAGTGTGAAACAGACACAGTCAGAATCCAAAAGAATCTTGGAAATGAATGAGGTGTGAAGAATACCAACCGAGGCTGATAGCTTCATGATGCTTCGTGAAATACCTGCACATAAACACTTTGCACCTCTCATGTCCTACCATTCTGTTGGAGTCACAAAAATAAGCTAAAACAATATATACAGCTGTAGCCTGGACAATCTCTGAGACTGAGACCCACTACTGTTCTTAAATGACAGTTTCAATCCTAAAGAACTCTAAAAGCACATTGTTTAAAAATCCTCTCTGTTTATTAAACAAAAAAAGGTTTTTAACTTTCCTTGACCTTAGTCAAGTTTTAATCCTTTTTTCCCCAAACCGAACAAAAATTGAATGACATCACAGAATGATGTAACTTACTGTAGACCTTCTCTTCCCTAACTTTAAGAGTTAGTAAAGTTAAAATATGATAATTACAATCAGAGAAGTCCATCTGTTTCAACAACTGTCTTTACGCCTAACTCTAAATTGAGGCTGGAGACAACTCTCATTTAGCCTAAAGCGAGACTGTATAACATCTAAAAGTCTATATTAGAAATAAGAAATTGTTTCTAAAAAAAAAAAAGATATATAACGGATCCTTTTTCAAAAAGACAAATTTAGGTTTTGGTCTGATAAGAAACTTTTGGTGACTCTTGATAGCTAATGTTTGTTTACCTAAGCTCTATATTGTTGTGTTATAACTGAGATTATTAGCTTAGTTTACTACTCTTCCCTACTTTTATTACTGCTACAGTTATGTTCAACTTGGCTAATGGGCAGTTATCACCAACAGTTATCACTTGTTGCCACATTTGCCATTGTTCAGCTATCACTGCTGTATCAATTTTAAACTAAATATAGTGTAAATATATATATAAATATAAACTGTTACCTAGCTAGCCAGCTGGCTTAATCAGCAAACAACCGCCAATAATGTTGCCTGCAACCGCAGCACTCTGTTAGCATGAAACAGATTTGATGTAATGTGCACAGTACTTAAAAATATTGGTACCCTATTCGAGTATTACATTATAATATTATGTCATTTCAACTTAACTTCAGTGAGTAGGTAGGCTAATAAAATATGTCTGTGGATGAGAATAGATACATTGCTAAAGTAGCTATCAGTCTTAATGGAAGCTACACTCAGTGCCACTTGGACAACATTAATGAAGGAAACTAATTACAACTAACCCAAGAGGAATCTTTTTTCCTTGTTTTTAGACATTGATTGCTAGCTGACCAGATACTACAGAAGACCCACAGTTAACCTGCTAAAAGGCTGACTGAAACATTGAACAGTCTGATTGATCTCTGAATGTGCGAAAACAGTCTTACGTGTTTTCGCTTGTTCAGCCAAAATACCCCGTCAGCCAGCTGTTCACAGCTGCTGTTGCTCAAGAGTGGAAAGCTTCTGTAGGATGTGTTAAATCAACTGAGAAAACTTCACAGATAACAGAAACCTAGTGCATATCAGCTTCTTTATCTACCGGAGAACAGCTTAGCTGACACCATACACAGCTGCTGCAGTAAAGGTTAACCTGATCTTTGCCATATAAATCCCAGTTACACCTTATCAGCTCTCCGTGTCTCAGTTTTCCCTCACTAACATTCTCAAAGGCTCAGAGTAAAATCAGTGTTGTTTTAATGAATGTAGATATTCCTTCAAGGAAATTGGTTAAGATTTTTTCAGTTTGCTCAACTAAGCTCTTGGCAGTTAGAGGGCATGTTATTGAGTAATTTTGATAAAGACCAATTTGTGCAGACTAAACCCCCTTTTACCTGCTTTGCTCCTACTGAACAACACTACATTGTGTTTTGGACAAATCCATCCATTTAGGCAGCTCACAGTTTCTGTTTAACATCTGCATGTGAATCTCGCTGTTCTTGTTTACGTTAAACAGCATGCAGAAAAAGGATGCTTTTCTGATTGAGGAACTTGTTTTCTTCCTGCTGATGGATTGTTTTTTGTTGGCTGTCATGCATGCTGACAATTACTAGACTGTAGGGAGCCTTGTTAAGAGTTGCTCCTGTTGCTTACCCTTCATCCCTGTTTTCAGTGGCTTAGTAGAACACATGTCCAAGTGTAGTTTTGGAGAAAAGATGTCAACAGTTGGTAAATACAGAGTGGTTTCAGGGATGTCAATGGTTAACTGGTTAGCCACAGGATATCTTTTAGGGTTAGGGTTACATATATTGATCTAATAGATTGATTGCACACACACACACGCACACACAAACACACACAAATATGCGCACACACATGCACATTCGACATTCCACAGTCCAATTGTCATAATTTTACAAATTAGCTATAGAGGCTAAAAACTTGTTTTGTATCAGACTTTAAACATGTTTTGTTAGTTTTTTGTTTGGCATTGTAATATAGGGCTCTACATGGATTGACCATGGATTATGCTAGCCTAGAGTGACCATTTAAGAGACTGCAGTTTTGACACTTTTTTGCTCCATTGACCTATTTTTTTAGAACCAGATGATGCCACCTGAAAAGACAAGGTAAAAGTCAAGCTAGCCAGAGCAGATCAGCTGTCTCTGAAAACTGACTGCTGAACAGTTCTCACGAATGAAAGCTAACATTGACCGTCACTTCATCAATGCTGACTTGGAGATATAGCCTTCATCCAACATACATTAAACAACGGCTCTGTGCTTTGATTTTTTTAGAATTTTTTTTTTAGAAATTTTAGTGGGATTAATGAATGATGGGCTGTTGAAAGCAAAATTAACAGAAAATGACATCCAAGTTAAGAGACAGGCAAAAATGTTGTAGAACTGTTTCACCTGGACACATTTTGAGATAATCAAATCAAAAAAAGAGTTTGAAATATGTTCTCTGGTAATAAAGGACTAAGAATGTTCCCTATGCAAAACATACATGTGATATGTTTTCTCTGGTTCCCAACCACAATGCGATTGTAAATCCAGTCAGTCAGTGTCATCCTGGGATTTACTCTTGTTACAATCAGTCCTCATTAGTGTGGAGATAGGTGTTAGTTCCAATCAGAGTATCATTTGGCCAACTTAGGAAAAGCACAGTTGGGAACAGTTTTTCTATAGACACCTGCATATGAGCACAGCATCAAACAGGAGAACCAACTGTCCACCTTTGACTGGCTTTTCATCAGGGCTTTACTAAACGAAACTTCAAAGCTTTGCTTATAAAATTGATTTAAACTCTAAATCAACATTTAAGTCAATGGGCTTTTGCATGTATTGCAGACCTTAGTATTATGTAGGTTGGATGGGCAAAGTGGAGCCGCAAACAGTTGTTTATAATGACTACACCTATGGGAAAGTTGGGGGCAGACTGGAGCTTTTGAAGGAATCAAAAGCTTTGAATCTCACCATTCTGTCCTGATCTGGTGCCTTTCATTAATGACGAGAGCCTGAGTTTATTTTCTAAACTTTTAGGATTGAAGAGGATTTTTCCTCACTTTAACATTCAATGATCCAGTGATCAAGCGGCAAAACTTTGCCTTTTATTTAGGGTGGGGGTTGGGGAACAGATGACATCATAACAATGTGATGACAGACATTGAAAGCTCTGTTTGAAAGCCACAATAGAAGCTTTGAATGTCGAAAAACTAAATTGGCTACAGCCATTATTAATGCTCATTACTCTTTTTCTGCAGAGGTTCAGTAATGATCTCATGATTGAGACACTAAAAAAGCTCTTTAAATGAGTATTGCTTAACATATTTCTGGGCCGCGTGCACACAATATATGAGGCTTAATGACTGTATTTACATGTAAACCAAACAAAGATATTTGGTTTGGGGATCTGGCTCATATAGGAATTATATCCTGTTTATTATAACAACTCAGATAAAATCTTGAGAAACCTGAACAAACCTAAAGGTTATTGAGAGACTGTTGGTTTTCATGGACATTACAGTGTGGTCATTACTGACTGTAACGGAAGGATCATATAATTATACCTCAATGGATTTCTACAGTTTGGGTTGAGCCCCTTGAAATGAAGCAGTGTCTACATGTAACCCCTCGTCAGTTGTTCACTATAACTAAATATCCAGTTAAACCAAAGCCAGCTACCTCTACTCTCTTATATTTTTTGAGGGCTGAGAAGGTTAAAGTTGAACATGTAGGTAGGTTATGATGTGTATGAACAGTTAAAATTTTGTGTGACCTATATGACTTGTTTCAGAATAACATGGCTATGTAAATGCGTACCTGGAGCTCATAAATCCTTTAGTAAAAATTACCACGTTGCATCCTTGACAGCACTACGCCTCCGAGCCATTTGTCTGTTTGCAAATGTTCCTGCTGAGTGTGACTCAAATGAAAGGAACTCTTATTTTAGGTCTCTACAGAAGCATCCGTCATCCCATTTATACACTATTGTCAGCTGTTAAGTTTTCATTACCAGTGCTTAACATCGACTCAAATGTAAATCCTACAAATCCACGCATGCAGAGATCACAGGCAGTTAAGTGTGTTAAAAGTCCAGTACCTTGAAAGAAAAGGCCACCGAATGCCTGCACCTTTGTCAGCTGAGTGCCTGTGGAGTAAGCAGTTTAACTATGTAAATATTCCTCTTGTGCTCTCCAGACAGTATGGGGAATGGAGGAAGGACTCAGAGTCTGACTGATCTCTGCTAATGTCATCAGTCACCAATGTCTGAAGTTGTGCCATTTACTCTGGGCTCGGCCTTTTTAGACGGGCTGTCTGAAAACCTTGAAAGCGTGGTCGATACACACACTCTATCACATATGAACACACACATGCAGACACTCTTGTATTTTTATATATTTATCTAACAGTGTGTGCGTAATATACATACATCCATGCAAACAAATGCAGAGACAATGTTTAGATGTTGCAAGTTCTCCTGTATCACTCTTGACTGTTCTTCCCATTGGTTCATTTCTAGATTCTCTTCCAGTAAATTTACACAAAAAAATTGGCTTATACATATTGTTCAGTCTCCTCTATATTTCCTTACACAATTTCTTTTGAAACCCTCTAGAGATAACATGTTTAAAACTACTTTCCCAGTAAGCATGCAGATAATAACAGTGGGTAGAATTGCAAAAGCAGTTATGATATTTGTAAGGCTTGTAAGGCTTCAATTTATTGTAAAAACAACAACAATGGTCACATCTTTGTCTGGATGGTTGTGTAATCTCAACAAAAAGCATCACTAACCGGCAGTTCTGATGAAAGATTGTTATTCATTACCCTAAAATAAGCAACAATAACTGCGCTCAATGTCACTGCCACTCAAGTTTCATATGGTCCCACTAGGACAGTGGTTCTCAAACTTTTTCTCTCAATCCCCACTTTGGACAAGGTGGTATTGTCAAGCCCCACCCGGCCTCTATTGCCCAAACAGAATGGTGGGCCAAGCTTTTTTTCTCTTTCAGAATTATTTATTTAAATTTAGTGGTTTGAGACACAGGACACACACGGGTCTTTCTTCTGCCCCCACCATCGTTGCTGTGAAACCAAGAGCAAGATAGGTATCATCATATTTTCTTTTCGGTTGACTTTTTGGTTGATTAGTTGTCCTCTCTAGTGTCGCTGAATCACTAACCTTTGTTCCTCCTGTGACAAATTTGTCCATTGTATAGCGTCGAGATCACTGCCCACCAGCCTAAAGTTTATTTTTTGTTCCGTTGTTTGAGAAAAACTGCACTAGGACAATCACTACAAACATTCAGCCAACTGTAGTGGTTCTTTTAAAATAGCAACTTCATAGCAGGCCACCTGTAAAGCTTTCTAGTCATAGTTTTTTGTATATTAACAATAAACAAAATATCTTCCTATAATGTAAAAGAGGCTGAAGTAGGGACACACCGACAAAGAAATATATCACCACTCTGTAATAATTATTTATAAATTGCAATGAAGATTTTGGCTTCCTACAACTAAATGAACCTGATCAACTGTGTTGTTGATATTTAAAAAATGTGCTTTGCTCACAGAAAACTCTGGTGCATATTAAACTAACAGCCAGTCACTTGGGGCAATCAAGATGTTTTGACTTCACTTTTAGGGGTCATGCAGCTGGGCGTGCACCCTGCAGCGAGAGCTCAGGGTAGAAGGGTAAGAACAGAGCGCAAGAGTGCGAAATGAATATCAAATGTTTGGAGCAGAAGGAAAAGCTAGTCCCCAATTATCTGTTGTTTGAAGGTGTTTCAGATTCAGAGCAAGTCATGTTAAGCAGGATCAAATCTAATGAAAACAGTGCTTGAGATCTGTGTTTGTGCTGCAAAGCACAGTAAAAAGTTGGTACAAAGCTGTATTGCTCTGTTGAAGGCTTACAAAAAGCAACAACGTGTTGTTTTTAAATGACTTAATTTATTTAACATTAGATATTAGACCTATTCCTCCATTTAGACACATTAAACATCAAACATCTGCATGAGCATAAAAGTATGGCATAAAATTACGCAATAAATTTGAAAGAATAATTACCTAAGAACCTCAAAATGTGCTGCTTTATATATCATTATTTTTAATAAACAATTATTAGAGGGATGCCCATTTTGGCTCACACATCTGCCCCAAAGAATCCTCCTGCATCCAAGAAACCAAACAAAGATATTATATAAAACTGAATATTTAACTTGGACTGAATAGATGAAAGTGGCTTCAAAAGAATGCTAATGTTGCTCTGTATTGATGTGCTGTGTGATGTATTAACAGGCTACTGTTTGCTAACAAGGCAGCTATGTCAACTTTATGAGGTGATAATATGCTATTGTTTTGTTTACAACTTGTTGCGCTGGCACTAAGGTAAAAGCTGCACAAATGTACTTTAAATATCCATAAAAACAGTCATACTCAGCCCTATAAATCCCCATAAAAAGAACTGATTAGGAAGAAGTCAGTCTTTGTACTACCTCTTGGTCGATCTTGTTGTTGTTCAACTCTGTGCATGTAGCTACTGATGCCTCCATGCATAACCTAGTGTTGACTCATCTATCTTTGTAGGTGTAAGTTGACAATAAAAATACCAGGCTCATGGTAAATATCTGATGAATATAAAGTTTCAGCCAGGAGACAGCAATGTCAAGACAGAGAAAAATGTTTAAACTTTGACAAATCCAAGGGATACGTAGGGAAAACTTGTAATGGGTTCACATTTACATTTCAGCCCCTTTTCCCTTCACAGTCTTTGTTCAGATTCTTCATATTCCATCAACATGTTTGACATGTTTATAGGATAAGTTAAATAAATTTGATTTTTGGATCAAAACACTCTTTTCTTGGTGTGATATTGGACTTCTCTTGGACCCAGTGTTTAACCACAATGTAAAATTGTGTTTTCCTTCCTGCCGTCTAGTATCAGTATTTTGATCGGTGCTCCGAAAGCCAACACCAGCCAACCCAACATCATTGAAGGAGGAGCTGTGTACTTGTGCCCCTGGAGCCAAACTAACTGCAGCATCGTCAACTTTGACCAGCAAGGTAGGGTTTCAACGTTAAATCTGAATTAACCGTTGGTCTCTGTGTACCCACACAGATAAAAATCTGATCTGTGAAATATCACGCTCAATATTCAATGTCCAAAGGAGAGAATTTTCACTGCATCATAATCACAGCAGTGGCTGGTAACTCGCATTGTTCCAGGGTATAAAAATGTCACTTTCCTTAACAGCACTGTTAAACAGTTCGAACAGTACTGTGCAGTAAACTCAGCTGTCTCTAACCAGCCGTAAAAGTGGCTGAGAGAAGCTATGGGTACCATCCTGACTTAAGCACTACTGTGCTTGACCCTGAGGTCAGAGGGATCTCTGGAGCGCCCTGGTAGCCAAAATATTACAGCACATGCTTCATGGTAGCAAATGTTGCCAGATAAGTTTTAGCTGATGGCCTCTGTTGCATGTCTTTCCACACTCTCAGGCATTGTCCAAAACAACAGTGTTAAAATGTGTTAAAAAAAAGTGTGTCTCTCTGTGACTTTACAGCTGCGAATTCAACTGTTCTCTTTTTTGGTTTAATGCGGCCTTGATGTCTTTCCTGTGTTTTAATTTGGCTGAGGACACTGAGGTCTACATTTTTTTCACTGAGCTTTGATTTCCTGCTGGATTTTGGCCCAGTGTTGTGAGTGCTCTTTAATTAGGGCAGAGTCATTAAGGGGACAAGGACCCCAGAGGGTCTGGGCTGCCCCCAGCTCTGCCAGAAAAATAATCACCTCCATCAGAAATGCAGGAAGCGATAAGGATCCTTGTTTGAGGATCACAGGATCCAACTTATTCTTTGCTCGAAAATGCTGATATCAAACGGTGGTTTACGCAGACTGGGAGCTGCAGCTATGCAAACTCTGCGTATACAAATACACACCTACAAACTGTTTACAAACTGTCGCTGCAGACAGCGTCTGAAACATGATACGTCGTAGAAAAAAAACATGCAAAACCGCACTCACTCACTCACAGGTCTACACACACATGCACATACTTTTACACCAAGTAGTCTTGCATTTCCCATTACAGGCCTCAGGATTCATGGTGTGTTTGAGGACGCAGCCCAGACTCCATTAACCTAACAGGCACACTGAGTTGCAGCCAGCAGAGTTTAATGTCACCACACTGCTATAGACAGCTTGCACATATGTTAAAATATAACATTTCCACATTGAAATACGTGAAAATGACTTTATCTTTGCTGTTTACTTTGTTGAGTTTTGTACTTAAAGTAACCAAATATTTTAAACAGTATTTTAAAAAAATGTTTGAAACTCAGAAAAATCTTTAAATGTATTCAAATTAATGGTGCATTTTACTTTGTTGCCTGTCGCTAACTTCCAGGGGAACACTAGATAGAAAATGAGGAGGGAATTTGGCAAATGTGCCTTAACGCGGATAAAACTTCAATAAAATGCCTCCTCTGTAAAAATTTCTACCTGAGGCAGTCAGATAGATTTTTAACTGCAATTGTGGCTGTTAGACAATACTGTAAACAAATCCCATGATCCTGTGCTATTTTATGACATCATCAAACCTCATCTTTTGTTTTGATTGGTTTGACTGAGAGACCCAGCGGCAAAAATTATGTACTTGTGTTAAAGTTTTTGAGAACTTATTTTGGGACTAAAGGCAAGCTCTCTCATTCAGATATGCTAAAGGCATCAGGTTTTATTTAAATGACTTTTCAAGTAAGCTGAATATTCGATTGCTGCGTGTAGAAGAAACTAGGGACTGACAGCAACTTCCAACATCACAAACTTTTATTTAGTACCTGGAAAAGATGTGAACTGGATTTCCAAGACAAGAACTCATTTTTACAGGGTTCCATGGGACTTAAAAGTTAACCTGGCACTCCTACCTGGCTCAAAAGGATACTTTTGTGGACCAGGATAAGCAATCCAAGTGGAAATATTACTGTCCTATTTCCAAATTAATTATTATAGCAGCATGTTGTTAAAGGCAAAAATCATGGAATTGTAACACTGCTGAAGTTGCAAATTTAAAGTTTTGGCAGGCAACCAAACATACACACACACATACACATGCACACACACACACCTCTAGCACCCCACCACCTCCTCCCCCATCACTGTTCCTTGCCTTCGTACTGCCAGGGCCCCTCTTAGAACAGATCGTGACAATGAAGTACAGCCGTTTGGGTTACAGTAACAACAAGGTCCAAGTCCCTTTGAGCTGTTTGATGTCTGCCATAGCATGGAGGATGGATTAGGACTGCAGACCCCAGGAACAAGGCCATAAAAAATTCATGTTAGAAGCCAAGAACATGTGGGGAACGCTCTGAAATGAAGCCCTGACAGTAAAAAAATCAAACACTGATGACAGGGGGATCTTTGACTCAGTTAAAATAGCAAGCCCTGACATCACTGAGGTTTCTTCCCTGTCCTAGTTTCTTGAGAAAGAGTAGCAACTATCCGCTATTCAGTCCCAGAACACCTGCAGACAACTTTTTTTTGGCAAAGCTCCTTAATATCTTTCTCTCCTCCATATTTTTCTAGGTGATCGGTATTTTTATATAAATGATGTGAACACTCAGGTTGAGTTCAAGTCCCATCAGTGGTTTGGAGCTACAGTGCGTTCCCATGGTAACAGCATTCTGGTAAGAGCGGGTCAGGGCTGGTCTGTTTGGATAATTCAACCTCATTTCTATCTGTGATTACATGTTTATATTTAGTTAGTCAATCTTCTGTTAACAGATATTTTTTAATGCATATTGTCATCAAATAACAGACTTTGTAATTGTTGTGCTATCTGAGGTATTTCATCATGTAGTTTTTGGACTCCATGTGTAGTCACTTAATGTGCTGCACAGACAAGGTCGCAGAAAAGTTTAAAGACTGACTCCATCTTTGAAGTAATCTCATATACGTATCTGACAGCTGTCCTATCATGTGATTAACTGTTAAAAGAAAACAAAGCAAAACAAAAAAAAAACTAAACCATCCAGAAAAGGTTATGATTGTGTGTGTGAAACTGCTAGTTTAGCCAGATGCAAAATCAGCAAAAAAAAGTGCACAAGCCAATGAATTAAGGAGCAGTAATGCTATTAGGGTAGACTAGTTTGCACTTATACATTAACCTTGTCTTACATTCTAACAGTGTGAAGTGAACTTGGACAAAGGATTTTGGAATGAACACTGACCTGTGTGTTGCACATGACAGATATGTTTTCATAAAACAGATACAGAGCAGCTGAGAGCTGTTGTTTAAAAGTAACTATTTCAGGTAATATTTAACATTTGAGGTTGACTCCAAAGAGATGACTGTGCCATTCTTGAGCAAGGTTTTTCTTTAACAACCTGTTATTCCACAAAGTCTAGTTGGATGATAAAGGGAACAGCACACATGGATTAATCTATGAAATGTACTTGTTTTCATTTAGGCCAAAAAAATAACTCAACCCTTCAAACTTTAATGATAGCTAGTATCTTTTTAACTACTTTAGACCACTGTAGCGTATTTAGACGATTAAAGAGTTTGACAGATTTTCTGTTTAGTTGTCAGTTGTCAAGGGAGGAATTTAGCAAAGGGGCAATATGACACATCCAATAAAGAAATGTGGCTGGGTTCTTCTGTCACTGAGCTCTGTCTCCGTGCTCTTCAGGCTTGTGCTCCTAGGTATTACTGGAGGACCGAACATGACACACCCTTCTCTGACGTCACAGGAACCTGCTACCTCTCTGTTGACAGCCTCAAAACTTTTGTGGAATATGCACCCTGTCGAACAGGTGAGTCACTGCAATCACAGACTTCTTTAGGGGAGGTACGGCCAATGAATTAGCAAAATGATCCGTCCAAATGACAAAAACTTTCCTTTTAGCTCTGCTATGGTCTTCATAAATGTATAAGATTAATGTATGGATGTTCAGCATTAAAATTCATTAGCTAGTTGGCATCTTTATAGGTTTATTTAAACGTAAAACGAGTTATTTTTAATTAAACTTGCAATCAATGCAGTAAAATCAAAAAAACTAAAAGTGCTAAGCTCTGCAAAGCTGCAGCATAATCCACTATTTGCTGGTATTGTAGATTAGAGCTTTTTAGATTGAGGTGAAGCAAATACACTTTGAGTTGAAAGATACGGGTG
>JAQNCA010000014.1:24636061-24655847 GCA_029783725.1 Acanthurus tractus
CTGGGCGACCTGAACCAGGATGGATTCAACGGTGGGTGTGCAACATACAACTGGAACAGCTGCTGTGAATTATTACTCTTTTAGAAATGCTTTTGCCATTAATTAAATAAGTGAAACGATAAGTTAGCATATTAATCCTTTATTTTTAACCTGCATCCATGACAGTATCCAGTATTATAAAAAGTAACTAAAAATGTTTGGGTTATTGGTTGAACAAAGAACTTTTGACAAAATACATTTAAAGACATCACCTGGAGCCATGGGAGTTATGACATTTTCAGATTTCTTTTTTTGGCCAATCAACAGCGTTAAAAAGAAAGATCCAATCCTCACATTTTAGAAAGCTAGAACTAATATGTTTTACTTTTTTAAATGAGATAAATTAGTTTGTGATCACAATGACTGTTGAATTTTCAATCTTCTCATCCATTTAGTGTTTTTGCACTCATGTATACTGGATTAGATACTTTTACCAAATGTGGAGACACCTCAGAAACACAAACTGAATGACTGTTTAAGTCTGTGTTTTATTCAGTCATGATTAAGCCAAAGTCTAGAGTCAAAAATCACCATAAAACAAATCACCACAGATTAAGAATTCATCAATTCAGTTCCATCAATTCTTTTTAACTGGCCTATTTACCGCTTAGTCCCCCCTGGTCTGTGACTGCTCTAGGCTTGTAGCTTCAGCTACATGCAGAAATAAGTAGATAATGCACATATGTGATGTTTGTATACAGATTTTAAGTGTACTGACATGGTGATTTTGGTGTTTACGATCAGACATGGCCATTGGCTGTCCCTATGGAGGTAAGGACCAGCACGGATTGGTCCTCATTTATAATGGTAATGCTGGGGGACTGATGGACACTCCCACTCAGATTCTCTCAGGCCAATGGGCTTCCAGCTCTTTTCCAGCCAGCTTTGGCTTTGCTCTACGCGGCAGCAGAGATCTAGATCAAAATGGCTACCCAGGTACTGCAGAAAATAGTTCACAATTCAGATCTAATAACATTTTATCTTCCTGTTTGATATCCTTAGTGAACTCACTCTCACCTCTTGCAGATCTGATTGTTGGTGCTTTTGGGGTTGACAAAGCAGTACTATACAGGTATATTACAGCACATACAAGTGTTGTATAAAATATGTAGACGGCTGCATTCTCAAGTTAACCATTCCTGCGTCTTTTTCACGGTCTGTGTCTTCAATCCAGGGCCCGACCAATAGTGAGTGCCAGCGCGTCTCTCACGGTGCAGCCCAGCATGTTCAACCAGGAAGAGAAGACTTGTGAGCTCTTCACAGAGAATGAAACCATTGCTGTGTCTTGGTATGAACATCAGCTGTTTTTTCTGCTGATCAGTTTGAAAGTAGCTAAAGAGCTTTCTGACAGTAACAGAACATGGAAAATCTCACTAAATGTTATGTAACACACTCCTTAGTTCTATTTCAACTTTCCAAACTTTACCTCGGGAGAATGTCAAATGACTTCATGTTTGCCAGTTTCCTGTCCAAGGCTCCTCGGAACTACACACACAGTATTCTTAGATCCAGAAAAAAAGAGGAAATTCACCCCACTTTTATTTTCACTAACGCTCTTTCCACAAGTTCAGTTTTACCATCATATTAAATGTGGGATATTTTTAGACTGCTTTGACAAGATTTAGCCAAACTGGCTGGTGTTTTAGAATCTGCCATGTAGGTTGATACAAGAAAGTCCTGTTTTCATGTTTATTGGTGTTTCTTGCTGCTGTGGAAACAGAAAGAAAATGAAGGGAGTAGAAAGGAGGAAGTGGGAGAAAGGTAGTCACATGGAAAATGAGAGCAGATTTTAACAGTGGAAAGGTTAGCAGAGGGTTGTAACTTTCTGAAAATGAATAAGATAGCGTTTGCCATCCACAGCATAAATAGAATGAGGCCACCCTCCCTTCATGTGAGTGTTCGTACAAAAAGGAAACACATTGTACATGTGTACTCATTTTTTAGGGATCTGACTCTAAACAGTTGTAATTTACAAAATAATGTTTTTATATGATTAGCGACAGCAACCAAGGAGGTGAACCAGTTATATTAATAAAATTGCAAAAAGTAACTAGTTAATGATACTCAGTTTACACTATTTTTCTTTAAATCCCTTTTGTTTTGGTAGGCAGTCTTAAGCATGGTGGATTACTAATGATACTACCACTATGGCCACTACACATAAAATTAATCACACAGCATGGATTGAAAAATGTTTATTGAATTGATTTTACAGAATAGATGCCAACCATAAATAGAGTAAAACATGGAATCTGATTTTACACAACACCTTGAAATAAAAAAGGATTCATAGAAGTACCAAAAATCAGTGTAAGCACATCTTGATAAGGTTAGTGTTAACTCTTTTTTTTTGTATATTTTTGTCTCTTTCATAAACTCCAGTGTCAGCATTGGTTTCTGCCTGCTGGCTAATGGGAAGCACCTACCCTCTCATCTAGGTAGGCACGCACACACACACACACACGCATACATGCACATACACACAGATGGTCCTCATTACCTTGCTTTCTTTGTTTAGCCACAAGTATGCTGGACCTCACTGTGGTCAATTTGGCAGTTAAGATCAAGATAAAAGAACAATCATGTAAATGCAGGGTAACTTGGTGGGCTCCAGTCGTTGAGAAAAGTGTGTGTGTATTTATTTAATGTGTCCGGGTGTGTACTGTCTGTTTTCTCTGCATAGCTTTTTGTCAAGTGGGCCTCAGTCATGTCCTCTCTGTGTTTCATTTCAGAGAGCAATTTAGCACATAAAGGCGCTTTACAGTAATGTTTCCCACTGTATGTGTGTGCATTTGCATGTGGTGAGGCATGCATGTAAAATGTCTGTGAAAGTATGTGTTTGTGTGACTATACATACATTAACATGCATCTTTGTGTTTTCATACGGGCATGTAATGTAGATGTGCAGACAGTGGTCGTGTTCATGGTCTCCTTGCCTTGTGTTTGACTGCATGTGTGTGTATTTTCAAGGCTTTGTGGTGGAGGTTCACTTGGACAGTGAGAAGCAGAACCAGAAGGAGTCCATCAGGAGGACTCTGTTCTTGGACAGCCAGCAGCCCAGTTTGCTGAAGACCCTCAACCTCGCTAACGGAGAACGCTTGTGTCATGACACCAAGATCTATCTGCGGGTCAGTACCTAGTTGATTTTCCCTCACAATGTAAAGCAGATGCTAATTATTTTTGAAACGTTGCAAAGAGCAAAATGGTATTTAAACATGTTTCAATCAACTAGATTGACAACGATAAATATTAAGCAAGGCCCTATTGGCTTTGTGAGGCTGTATTCAGCTGCAGCGGTGCTCTGAACTGAAGTCAACATCAGTATGCTAACATGTCAGCATTGTCAATGCTATCATGCTGATTGTTATCAGCTCTGTTTACCTTAGTCAGCATCTTGACCATGTTAGCATGCTAAGTCTGGCAGAGGCCGATGGGAGGCTTGTTAGTTCTACAGGTATTTGACTATAAACTAAAGCACTGGACTGTTTAAAATTTTGATCTGATGATGGAGCAAGATGAAAGTGATGGGATCTGCCAGGTGACGTGCTTCACCATCACGCAGCTGTTTCCACATGACCACCATGTCACTGTAAAACAGAGCACATGAGCCGTTGTATAATAAATAAACAGAATTTTCCTTTACTCACAGATGGTTTTTAGGCTATCATGAGAGAGTGAAAACAAAGAAAAGTATTGTGTACTAAATATTTCTCAGGCCAATCCTGTCAAGCCTGTGCCTTTTATATGTTTGCAAATGTTCCGGTTTGTAATCCGCGCCCTCATGGGACCCTGCTGGTTTTTATTTGAGCCTTTTAATCAGAGGCCGTTTTGCACCTGCAACACCAGGTGACAGTAATCAACTGGCTGTAGGGACAGAGGTTAACGTCATTTCCTAATGGACGGGGTTTGAAGTTGCTGTTTGAAGTCGTGTTTGGGGTGAAAATACTACAGCAGCAATCTTCTCATCACTCTGTGGTGACCTGATCAAAGTGACTGCCTGCCATAGACACTGAAGTCATATGTGTAGATGTTCTCTGTAATGACATAATGATAAGAGTACTCTGCTCTGTGACAGGGTAAGGAAATGGTTTGAGTAGAAACTGCCAACCTTCCACTTACTCGTCCGTCAACACTTATCTGTTCGTACGTCATTTCTTCCCCCTTTGGAGAGGGACCATGTCATTGTGGCTGGTTCAACACAATTCCTGTCCCATCGCAAAACAACTTAAAACAGATTAAATCCTACATTTAGGCCACAGGTACTCTGACATCTGCTTTTCATTTCGTCTCTTTTTTTTCTTGTACATTTTTCTTTGAACCAAGATAAAAATGACTGTATATAAAGTATACAATAATTGGCAACGATAGGTTAAAAAAAATGTCTGACCTTAAGATAAATTTCTTCCCATCTATTGCTGCTCTTCTCGAGTGTCAGAATATGGAGAGCTGACAAAACAGCATAGTGATTCACCAAGAGGTTTATCATCCATGGAGACAACAGACAGCATGTGATTTGTGCCATTTACATCACTTCCTCATGTAGTTGCATGTCTTTCTGTTGCAGCCTGAAGAGGAGTTTCGGGATAAACTCTCTCCTATTTACATAAGCCTCAACTTCAGTCTGGATCCTCATGCCCCAGTGGACCAGCATGGCCTCAGACCGGTCCTGAATTATGACACAGAACAGCTTATAGTGCAGAAGGTATGAATTTTAACACATAATGCAAAAAAGAAAAACACATAAACCATTTCTGCATACAGGGTCACGCAGTCTGTTACATTGATCTACACTGAGCTGAAGATCAGTGGGATACACACTTATTTAAAAAAGGGCAACCTTCTTGTAAGGATGTTCTTCTGTCTGTTTTATTGGGCTCTGGTTGGCTCTATATTTCTCTCCTAATGGCCAGAGGACAAACTAAACTGTGACATGGCTGTGTTGAGTCTTACTAATATAAATGGTATAGCTACTTATTTAAAAGGATTTTCCCTGAATGTCCAACCTTGAAATCCATGAAGCACTGCTCTGTTTCAGCAGAGTTGTAAACTGGATCTATATACTACATCACCATGCTCGACATCTAAACCACACCACTTTAAGGGCCACACGCCTTGCATTTTATGAACTAAACAGACAGTCACCACAAAGATTATTGCCAGTGGGAAAAGCATAACAGCTGGTGTAATGAACCTTTTCACAAAGCTTTACCAAACAATCAAAAATTATACACAATGGTAAGACACAGTGGTTTTCTGCACAATACGAGTTCACCTCCACCCTCCATACCACAGCACATCTCACACTGTTTACATTTTGTATGGCGGAAATGTATTCGAGTAGCAGAGACAGAGGCTACAGACCACCAATTTTTTTTTTAAGTTGACAATAAGGCTCCTCCACAGCACTGGACCCCATGTAGTCAGAGGATGGGTGTCATCCCTGATAGAGCAAGACCTGATTACTGCACCCAGGTTTCTATCGGTAATGTTTTAAGTTTCTATAGAAAGACCTGGAAGGTTTATGGAGGACTATTGAGTCATGGCTCTGCACAAACACAGAGGGAGGACTGACAGCTCCGTTTGGGTGGGGTGGTGCTCGGCTCTCAGACATCTGGTTGTGGTTTGTTTATGTATGTTGCCAGTGGTCTCCTCCGTCGAGGCAGAGCCAGAGTCAGAAAACGTGTCCATGTTTTATGTGAGTGATATAAGGTAAAGTGAGTGTGTGATGTGGGTGTGTGAGTGTGTGCATCATGTACTTGGAACTGGCTGTTTTTAATAGAACGCACCAACTCTTTTTCAGCTTTTTCATCTGAAAAAATTGTGTTTTTGATCTGTCAAGCTGTGAAATGTTTGATAGTGTGGCACTGATGTAGCATTTTGTTGCAGTCTAATGTTAAATTGTTGCTGGGCGTGGTCGCAGTGCAACTGGCCACAATTCTGACCACACCTACTTTTAAAATCACACTGCTTAAGATTTTCTTCATGTCAAAGTTCATCAGTCTCATTGTTAATTAGTTTTCACTGTGAGCCATATGATAAGTTTACATTTAAGAACTTCCTTTCTACATAGTTTTTATTCTTAATTGCTCGATTGCTATAAGCACAATAATCTTTTAATATTTCATCATAGAATAACGCTGATTCTAATATTTTATCTTATTTGTCAACTATTCACTATCCTCGAGGTAGAAAAAAAAATATCTCGGAGTATCTCTTCATCTTTAAGTGCTGCTACTGTGTTTTTTTCAGTTGGTTAATGACTGAAGTAATTTATGCTAGACGGTAAATTGAACTGTTGCAGCATTTTTTTCTGAACTCAGTCCTTAACCTTTTCAGTGCTGCTCTGTAATCAAAGCTACTGTTTTGATTTGGAAGTCTGCATGTCTGAGTTAAATCACTTGTTGAACTTCCCAAAAAGTATCTTAACACTTTTTTTCTGAAGAAGGAAATGAGACCAGATTTCATTTTTTTTTGGAGAAATACTAGCAACTCAGTTCCCAGCATTGAACTTGCTCACAAGGGATTCCCATGCACAAATTCATACATCCATGTGCATGATGAAGCAAACAAACAAATAGTGGTTGTCTGCATATCGTGTGAGAAAGGATACAGCATAACTCACTGTTGTCTTTATTAGAACAATATAAAGCAATGAATCCATTCAGCCCACTTTTTCTTGTTTTGCTTCATTTCTGACAGAAAACGTAGTGCCTATTCAAAGTCTAAGATACAAGTAGTAACAACATCAACTGGACGGTTTTCTTGATGACCTGTTTCACTGAAATGAAAGGTGGAGTGTGGACGGTATTTACTTCTTGGTAAATACAAGATTTCATAAAGTAAAGGAGCTTTTGGAAGTTAAAATGCAGTAATGCAGATACAGTTTAATAAAGTTCTTCTTAAACAGCTTTTGTATATATTTAAGTGTTACAATAATCCTTCAGTGAGATTCTTGTTTTGGTAATGTCCCACATTCACTGAGCTCAGTCTTAGCAGTGCCATTATCAGTGGTCTAGCAGCTATGGTGTTGATGTGTGTTTTCATCTCTTCATGTCCTTAAGTTGACCATCAGGCCCTCAGTTTGCTCTGTAACTTTAAGAGCTTGAGGGAAAGACGGCTCTCGTGGATCAACATATGGAAAGATGAAGAGATGAAAGTGAAAAAAGATGAAAAGTGGTTAGAAGGGAGGGAAGATAAGTTGGGACTCATCACTTGATCTTAGTAAGTCTATTACAGAGTGTGTATGTCCCTGTCTGCTTAGTGTTAAATGACAAATAGCCTCTCGAGTTTGGAGTGAATGTAAAACCAGACTTGAACAAGGAATCTCCATTGAGACATTGTTAACCATTGCCAGGCTGGTCTCTTCGCTCTCCGTAGCACTGCTTAGCTTTCTTTTGGAATCTAATGCTTCCCATATGTTGGGGAGATGAGGGTACGGCAACAATGACATTATGGAACTACACTGGAGAGATCGTGGAGGAGAAAAGAGAGAATAAAGCTCAAAGCTCAAGGGACACACTGGAAAAGACAATACTGTCAAATCAACTCACATTCATTTTTTTACTGTGTTTTTTTTTTACCAACTCATCTGTCATGTTAGACTAAAGAGCAGATTAAGCCTGATTCTCTTTTAAATGTAAGGTTTCACTCCTTCAGATTGAGGGTTTTCCACAAAAATGTTATAATAAGCCAATTTGAACAGAATTCATTCATTCATGCTTTTATTCTCCTAAACCTTAACCACACTTTCTCTGTTCTTCCTTTTCCTCCTTCCCACATGTGAGGAACGTATTACTTTTGTTCTGCAAACATGCTGCTTTCTCACAACTCCTTGGCATCTGGTTGTTGCAAATATTATTACAGTTTTGTGCATATATGGAGGGTATGTATAGTCTATATCCTCTCTTATCCTTTCATTAAATCATGAGTCTAGTGTGCTGGTTTCTATAAACATCCACTTCCTTGAGCTTTTCTCTGTCAATACCTTTGGTCTCTGTTCCCTTGATACCTCTCTCTCTCTTTTTCACCCATCATAACCATCCCTTGCTCCTCCTTCTTCCTCCATTTATCTCTGGCCTTCTTTCTTTTTTTTGTCAGGCCCAGATTCAACTGGATTGCGGAGAGGACAACATCTGCGTCCCTGACCTCAAGCTGGCTGTTAATGGGTGAGAGGAAATCACCTTTCTATTACTTTACCTGATTCAACAAACAAAAGCTAAACCTTCCTCATGCAATGCCGGTCCGGTTCAGTTCTCCCTGTCTGTGACTGATGAAACTCAACAGAAATTCACCCAAGATCAAGGACAGGTCTGACATTTGGCGTGCAAGAGAAAACCAACCAGACAAACTAACTCAAAACAAACAAACAGACAAAAAAATATTGGTCTTTTATTGGCCGCCAGGTCTTTCCTCTGCATTTGAATTTGAAGTGATGCATTTTATGTTTTGGTTACTGTGAAACAAACACAAGAGGAGCTGCATAGTAGGCATGAGCAGTAGTTGCAGCCTTTAATAAACAGGTAGGATCCTGTTTGAACCACAGAAAAGGCTTCAGCTCAGGACCCTTTGAAGCACTATGTGTTTAGTTTCCCATTTAACTTGAGGAAAGAAGAACAAGCTTTGAAATGACCCTCATAAGAGTAATATTACTGCTAGAAACATTAGCATACATTTGGAGTTTTGTCTCTAGTGATCCAACATTTGTGAGTTTAATATTCGCCCTTTTTTGCTCTGTTTTTGTCTTCAACAACAGCCTGAATGAGATGTCTGGCTTTGGCTACATTTTCAGTCGTTAGTCCTCATTCGCCGTTTGGTGTAGGGCAAGTAACATATGAGAGAGACTCCTTCTGTTGCGAAAAAAATGAAGCTCTGCACAGTAACCTTCACGTAGCAGGTGCAAGCAGTGACTCTTGTGAGTTAGTGTTCTAAGTTACATCTCTTCATTAGCATCAGCACCTCAGCCACACACACACACATCTGTCACCACTGGTACATGCACATCTGCAGTTTCACCATGGACCTGAAATTTAGGTTCACGTCTACAACCTGTAGAACAAGTGTCGTTTTAGGGAACAGAAAGAACTCACAGGGAGCCAAACCCTGTCAGCAGGGAGGGTGGGGAGAGAAGACTGTGCTGTTGCAGGCGGTGAACAATGACATGTAAGATGTTGTAAAAACTCTGTAGAGCAGAATGGAAACTGCAGAGTTGGATGATAATTCTCTTCCATAGTCTTTAACACGTTTTTAACGTAAAAAATATTAACAAATTCAGCTTTAAAATCGTATCGGTGAGTGTAGAGCAGCGCTGCAGTAAAAGCCTGGCAGTCACATGGTACACACCTGAACCATTAGGCTAGAGGATTGATATTAATTCAATGATACTGCACAACATGCAAAATGGAAAAAAAGGAAAACGATATCTTCACACTGCAGTGTGTCTTCCTCAGAGAGTCCATTATTTTCTTTGTTGGAAAACCTCTCTGTTTTGTCACACTTATACAATAGCAGCTTACTAAAGGATAAACATGCACATGCATTTGGAATATTTATCATTCATAAAGACATATATTAAAAAAAATGGTCATGCATCTGTAACTGTAGTTTTTTTACTTTTACATGTATCTTTCTCAGTGTATGTGGATATTGCTGTGTTCTTATAATGACATTTATTTTTTTAGCAAAACAGTGAGAAAATAGAGCATATAATAAACCATTACAGTCAACAGAAACACTGAAGTTTGCTTCAACCCATTCAGATCTGTGTCTAAATGTACAAACTTACAAAATGGATCAAGTGCAAGGGCCAAAATGTTCACATATACAAAATGAAGCTTATAGATACAAACCTCATTGCACTAGTTTGTTTATTTGGGCATTAAAACATACATCTACCCCTTAATAAAACCATAGTGTATTGTATTCCATTATTAAATGTATGGCTTACTTAATAAATAACAGCCTTTTAATTCTTTAAATTGGAAGCAAAGACCTTTTTGACCTGGAGAATACACATAGTGCCTTCAAAGTGAATGTGAAGGTTCTTGTCTTTACTTTACAGAAAAAAAGACCTTTAATCTCAGGGTTTGGTAATCTGTGTGTTCTTTAATTTCCAGGAAAGAAACTGAGTTTGGTAAAAGATAATCAGAGAGAGGAAGTGTGGGAAAGATTTCCAAAGGAATAAACATGATTCAGTGAGTCAGATCATTTAGGACACAAGTGATAAGACACAGCTCATGACTCTGTGGAGTACAGATATGAGGGAAAGGTTCCCGCCCCGCTGGCATGTTCGCTTGTTATTGCTAATTAATCATGTATCCTTGTTTGTGAATGGACATCAGCCAAATGTTTGGCAATGTCTCAGTCCATTCACAGAGCGAACACATCAGACTCTCCTCCAAGTCAGCTCCTCTGTTATGAGGAATGTTTTGCATTACATGGCCATGTGATTTCTCTTAGCTGCAGAAATACAATCGGTGAGAAACTAAAAAAACTCAAAAATCTGCATTTGTAGTTACCATGGGACCCCAAATGATTCAGCGCTTTCACTAAACAGATTTTCCCTCGCTGACATACTTGGGACACAGCGCTTTTCTCTTTTGCCAGCCAAGAAGTCGCAAACAGTGGGATGTTTAACATTCACAGCCGAGGGGTCTGTCACTGGTGTCTGAATGGCATCTTCTGGCTTCAATTATGCTTTTTACGAGCATCATGATTCACTGTTATATTTTCCCAACAGAATTAAACTCCGTGTAGATAACATTTCATCTATATGGTTCTGCTCAGTGTTGGTGTTAGGGTATCAGTGTTGCTTCCTCTGCGTTTGCTAAACTTGCGCGGGCCTAATTAGATTCATCTGGCGGTTGTCTTACCTAGCGTGGGGTCACCGCGTCCAGACTCGCTGAAGATGGGGGGAGGGGAGGAGGAGGAAGAGGAGGAGGAAACGGGGAATGAAAGAAGAACTCTGATTTTGACCCTCGACCAGACTCCTTTCTCCTCTCTCTGCTCAATAGCAACATGAATTTATTACCACAAAAGTGTAGCCGCTGGGGGGGAGGGCTCGAGTTGAGGGGGAAGCGTCGAGAGGATTTATCACCATACCACTGAAAGCGTGTTTGCACACAGGGGCGTCACTGTGAACACGTGGAATAAGGAGGGGGTCGGTTTCCTGAGACAAATCACGGTGATCAGATTTGGGTCATTTCCCAGGTCAGTCACAGACAGATATGCACACAGAAAAATGGCCTTTGGGGACTGAACAGAGAACAGAGATGCATTGTGAGGAAACGTCCCCTGCTTTTCATTATGTTTTACAATTGCTTCTTGGGCATTTTGGTCATGCCCTGCACCAAGTCACTTCAAACGAACGTGGCAGCAGAGGCAGACTTTCACAGGCTAAACTGGCCAGTGAACGGAGGCTGACGATGGAAGCTGCTTTGTTAAGTCATTTTAACTGCGGCAGATTAGTAGGTTTCTGAAAGATTGACAAAAATAATGGGTTTTAGATACTCATGGGAAAACAGTTAAAAAAAAAGAGACTGCAGCCGTGTATCCAGATCTGTGGGGCTGAACTACAGCATGGCGTCTTAAAGCTAATTGCCAACATCCTAATGTTAATAAACTTACAGTGGGAATGGTAACACACTTGTTTTTAGCTGGTGGATTTATCCTGTTCAGCTACTTAGTTTAGTTTAAACCTTTTATTTAGCACAAACAGTATAAACACTTGATTCCAAACTTAAACAAAAAAGCAGAAGGGCCCCAAGAAACATAAATGACACCACGACTGCACTAACAGGAATGTCTCTCTGTTTTTATACAATATTTGTAGGATATTATCATCAGATTAAAGCTTTACACATAAAGAACAAAAACAGGTTGAACCATAGTTTGTAACTCATCAAGTGTTGCCATTAAAAGTCTTTTATGCCCAAAGAAAGGGATGTGAGGTTAAAGAGAATCTTTAAAAGCACACAAAGTCTATATTGACGGGGTTGATAAAGTTCTTCAAACTCATGTTTCCACCTCCTGTGTTTGGAAGAAAACAACATACATGGGCTTAAAGACGCATGCAAAGCTCTCCTTTCCTTTTTTGGTAGCTTTAAAGCTGTTACAATTAATGTATCCATATGCAGTGGATTGAATGACCAAGTGTAACATGGAGGGATTGGTTCATAGTGAGAAACTCACACAGAAATGATCTCCTGACTTTGCATTTTTCCTCAGCTTCATTTTTTACATTTTATTGTCGTTCAGTTCGTTATTTATTTCTTAATGCTCCTGGATTTTCTCTTTTGGTTCAGCATCATTGCTCTCATCAGTGTTTGTTTTCAGTCCCAGCAGGCGGCTGTTTCCCTTGAAAAGCACTGAAAACTCCACTGTTATGCTACCACCCAAACAGAAGACAGACAAATTAGCAACTGGTGAACAAAATGCAGCATTCAGGCGCTGAAGAGTCAGATAATACCTGCAGGAGTTTGTGGAGAGGAAAGTTGGCAGATTACAGACTGAATGTTGAACTTACAATTGTCAGGTGGACAGAAACACGACTCCAAATGAATGCTAATGTTGCTGCCTGTTTCCTGGATGTGTAACTGCATTTTTCAAATGCTAGGAAGAAGAACAATGTGGATATTATTACTGCTCAGGAAAAGAAGTTAGAGTTGTCTCCAGTCTTGAATGTCTCAGTATTTGGCGCAATGGCTGCCCTTCTTTTAAAACTCAGGTTGAAGATATCCTTGAAAAGCTGAGAGTGAAGTTAGGTTTTTATTTTAGAAAAGTCCTTTTCAGTCTAGATGGAGACAAATGTCTCTACTACATAGTTACTCACTGATAATCAAAGCAGTCCTTTTTTTAAAACTGCATAACACAGGACCTTGATCTTGTTACAAATGTTAGCAATTTTTCGCTTTTTCCCCTCTCTTTTCTTCACCCATTCAGCTGGACTGACTCGATTAGCTAGATTACCTGATACCAGAATATTGACCATTTACATTACTGTTAGCACTAAATGTGTGTAAGCAGTAAGGCAGATAGTAATTCCATATGGCAGTACTCAACCTTTTTCTTCCTGATTATGATAAAACCTATGTTTTTACAGTTTTGTTGACATATCATAACCAGCCCTCTGTCATCATTGCACCCTTCACGGCAGGGATGGGTGGCCTTCTCTGACTGCTCGGACGCTCAGTCTTTGCTACGTGTTTGTTTAAAAAAATCCATTCAGGGTAAACTCCCATCTTACATTTGCACTTTGATTACACAGAAGTCTAACTGTAGTTACAGTCAGACATTGCAAGATGTGGTTTTTGATCCAAGTGAACAAACCAAACTGGGGAAGAAAGCCTTAAAGTGATCAGCTCACTTTACCTGAAATAACCTTCAACAGTGTTTGAAACTGAGGGACTGAATATCTCTGCTGGATTTTACAGCTCTTGTGAGTACAATAGTACTTGTACTTACAAGTCCTGGCTAGTTTTCCTGTTAAAGGGGTGTCATTGATCTCAGTGGGACGAACTCGTTGAAATGGGTTAAAAGCAGTAACCAAAAAAGTAGCTTCATGTTAACACACAGGGGGGAATTACATTACATATAGTGCTGACAGTTATTTACATTGTCCACAGAGGCAAAATCGGAATGCTGGTTTATCATTGTAGGATGCTGCATCTGTCTGTCGTTGAATCAGATAGCTTAATCTTTCAAAATAAATCAGACTGGCTCTAGATTAAAAAGATTCATCTTGAAAATGAATAATCCATGTCACTACATCCAAAACTGGTTTGAAATACTGCTTAATGTTATATTCTTTTTTTCATTATACTAAACTTGTTAAACATTTCTGTATGTATCGTTTAGCTACAGTGTATACAATCAAAACACTGAAGTTCATTCATTAAGTCAACCTTTAAGCTGTGGATCAATGATGACTGTGCACAGTTCAGATGTGTGGTGATGGGGTTGTGGCTCTCCTCTCTCAGTGACAGAACAGAGGTTTACCTGGGCGATGAAAACTCCTTGAGCTTGACCTTCAATGCCAGGAATGAGGGAGAGGGAGGGGCGTACGAGGCTGAGCTCTATGTGGTCCTGCCCCCGGAGGCCGACTACAGTGGGATTGCACGTAACAATGTGGTGAGGAGGACAACTGTAGCGATAACTACACTTTTAGCGACCAGTGATCACGCTGAAATTCATCTCATTTTTATTAATATGACAATTTTTAACAAATCTCTGACTGTCATAACAATGTACTGCATGTTTGCTTATTTAATATTTATTTGATTTTCCAGCACAATTGAAAGCAGTGCTGCACAGCAACTGATGTGGAAAATCCACATTGCATACATTCCCACCAACATCTGAGCAGAACAGAAATAAAGTATTGAAAAACATCTTGAAATAATGAAACAAACACCAAAGAGCTAATGATTATCATAAAAAAGACAGGCAGTATATTTTAGGTCGTGTTTCGTTATCTTGTAATCTTCAGCAGCTGACAGTGTTTGATGTGTTTGCGTCCTCTCCAGAGCTTGACTCAGCTGACGTGCAGCTACGAGGCAGAAAACCAGACCCGCTATCTCGTGTGTGATCTGGGAAACCCCATGAAGTCTGGTACCAATGTAAGAGCCAACAACGCCCACATGTTGTCTTTGGCCTGTTTGTCTCTGTACAATTTAGTCAAATTGTTCTTGCATGGCACAATTCATACACAAACAGAAAAAAAAGTTTTCACATTGACGCAACAGAACATACAAAGTCTAAACTTCGTAGAGAGAATATCCACTGTTTCCAGAGGCAAGACAAATATCTAAAACCAGAATAAGTCAGCTTTTCATTACCATCAATGGAATCAGTTAGACTGAAAAATGTTAATGGGAAGCAGAGGCTGTTTTTAGATCTTCTGGAAGCTGTGGAGGGAGTGCAGAGAAGTATTAAGTGCATGGTTAAAAGAGAACAAATAACAAATCTAAATCAAATGCAAGACTTGACTTTTTCTTTTTGTGATTAATGCTCATGCTCCTCGGATGAATTGTATGTATCTTCTGTGGATCATTCTCTAGTTGTTGGCCGGCCTTCGGTTCACTGTGCCCAGACTAAAGGACACGCACAAAACTATAAAGTTTGAGCTCCAAATACGCAGGTAGGTCACTTTTCAGACAGTCCTGTACTGTGTGGTGACAGGGGTTCATGATGTTGAGTTGCTCCCAGTGTTATGCAGGTTTAATTTTGTCATGAAGCACCATTTTATAAATATATTTTTTTGTGTTTTGTCAAAACAAAAAAGAAATTAATCTGTTTTGATTTTTGTCTTTTTCCGTTGTAGTAAAAATGCCAATAACTCAGAGAGTGATGTCGTGCTTTTTGAGTTGGAGGTGGCTGCGATGGCTGATGTCATTCTGCAGGGGTGAGGCTTCATCGCACTACATGATTTAACTTATAATATAGGGTACAATTATTCTTATCATAGTGGTTTCTTTGTGTTTTTCTGTTGCAGTGTTTCTCGCCCAGACAAAGTCCTCTTTCCACCTCCCAACTGGAGTGTTAGTCAGAGTCTGAGGGAGGAGCAAGACATTGGTCCTGAGCTTCAGCAGGTCTTTGAGGTGCGCTGAGCTTCCCTCCAAACCCTCTGACAGGATTTTAGATTTAACACATCGATACAGTCCTTACTGCTCCCAAATAGTTTTTGTTTTTAAATCAAACAGAAAGCTGGTTAGACTCAGCTGTACAATAAAATCATATGTATAAATTCTTCAGCCCCTCTCTCCTCCTCACCCAATACAAAAGCAAATATTGATCAATTAAATTGTAAAAAAAAAATCTTCTTTCTTAGACATGAGATGAATCCATCTGCTATGAAGGTTTATGTAAGCCCAGAAAGATCTTTAGTTCTTAAGCAGCTGTTTGCTGCATCGTCATCTCAGTTCAAACTATGTGTCTGTTCCAGTTGGTGAATAATGGTCCCAGCGTCGTCAGCCAATCAACATTAGAGGTTAGATGTCCTCGGAGGGCCGTCGGCCACGTGCTGCTCTACCCTGTGGAGGTGGTCACTGAGGGCCCACTCAGCTGCTCCTCCACACACACCTTCAATGCACTGAAACTAAAGGTCAGGAAACACACACTCACGGCATGGTTGGCATGGCAGAGCCATTACCCCTGGTCTATTCTTGGCCTTGAACATTTGATTGTATTTTCAAATGACTCTGTCAATGTCTGTATGTATGCAGCTCCAGCCTCCTGCAGCACAGGGTCCTACATCACTGAAATCCAGCACTGAGCATCACATCCGGCGGAGGGAGCTGCACAGAGACCTTCTGGCTGAACAAGGGAACCTGGTGAGAGAACATGGAAAGGACAGGAAATCCATTTTTTTTGAAGAGAATGTGTTTTCTTACTAGCAGTTTTGATGTAGCACCTTGTGTATCAATACAAAACAACCACATACATAAAGGTAAACTTCATTTAGCGCTTTTCAAGCTCAATCCATTGATAACTTGGAGTGCTTCACCTTACGCATCATCATTTACTCATTTAACCACCAATGGCAGGAGCGTTCATACAGAGTGGCGAGCGGCTCTACCTCCTGAGCCACAGCAGCCACAGAGATCAGGACGTGTTTCCATGGACCACCTTGACTGAGCACTTTCCAGACTTTGTATAACACCCCTCTAACTTGTAACACTTGTTAGGACTCTGGAAAGAAAGAGCTACAATGATGCAGTGGAGATATTTTCTTCCATGCCCATTTTTTTCCTTGTCAACATGGTATTACCCACAATACAGCTCAGCTGCCGACCGGTCAGTCAGAAGTTCGAATGTGTTCTACTAAACAAAGTTAATCAAGCTTTGAGTCCCTGGACTGAAGCACTGAGACAGAGCAGCTGCAGCGGTACGGTGAGCTCATATCCTTTAATTTCATCTCAACAGATTTTTAAAAAGGTTTTCATGCCTGTAGTCTGCAGTGCTGACTCATGTGATATCTCTCCAAGTCATTTATCAGACTTCACACAGCTCCCTCTACAGACAACGAGGTGTCACACAACTGTTTTCACATATGCAGGAGGTCTCCCTCATGACCTGTAAACAGACTTTGATGGTTAAAATCTTTGGCGTTCTCCTTCATTTCCATAAACTTGGAGCCTAACCACCCAAAGAACGACAAGCAGAAACTTCAGAGGAACCTAAATGAGAGAGCGCTGAAATCAGTTCCATATTTGTGTGTTCAGAAATCATCGTGTTTAGCCTAACTTTGCACAAACACTGGGAGCATGATAAAGCTGTTAGCTCGGCTCTGTCAAAGGCAAAATCATGCTTTCCATTTACTCAAAAACTACAGTCCACTTTTTGGTCAATTTACCTTTTTATTTTTTCAACTCATTGAGAACATTTGTTCCTCATCAGGACAGAACAGTTGTACTATAAAGACGTCAGGAGGTGTTTGTTTTTCTCCATCTCTTTCCTGCTTGACTCAGCATGTGGAGGGAGTCATGGTGACACTAGTGTGTAGAGCTGTTCAGTCCACAACACACCACAACACAGGCTCTTTAATAAAGGCAATAGCTCTTGTGGATGTTCAGTCCCACTGGGTTTCATCTACGAGTGTGTTTTCATTGGTGCGTCAGTGTGTGCTGATGTGTAGTGTGCCTTTGTCTTTGTCTTTCTCAAACCCAAAATACTCCTGTCAGATTGCAGGAGGAGGTAGCTCTGGCTTCTGAACTTGAAACAGATTAAAATTACAATCTGATTACTTCTTTTAGCAGAGGAAATAGATCGACAGTAATGAGCTCTGCATCTCCGGCTGCTGGCTCTAATTGTTTGTGAGATGACGTTAATTAGGTTTCTGATTTACTGGGTTGCTTTTGTGCAGCTCGCGTCATTTACTGTAATCTTTGCCAGAAAATCTCTCATGGTGTTTGAATGAAACATCTGTAAATTGGAGAATCTAACCGCACGTTGGAGAAAACAAATTACAAAACATGCAAATGATATCCAACAAGGCTGGAAACAGCAAGATGACTCCCACTCCCATAAACCAACAGTCTTACTGTAAGAAATGCCTCCTCCAAGGCAGCATGTAAAAGTGCATCGAGTCTGAGGAGAAGTCCTGTCTGAAGACAAACTCTTGGCACAAATGACCTGCCTGCTGTGCAATAACCTGAAGGCTTCATAGCTAACACAGCTACAGATATGAAAAGAACACATTAAGGCACCAGGAGGAGACACTGAAATGGACAAAGCGTTAGAAAAGACATTAGATGGTCCTGTCGCCGTGGGGGAGTGGGGAGAAAGAACCTCAGAACCTGAAAGCACAGTTGCAATTATAAATGAATGCATTAACATTAAAAATTGTGTATAAAAGTATCAGTAATATATATTTAAAATATGAAGTATTTACGTATTTAAGGCTAAAGTAGAATTCTCACAGCTAGCTTGAAGCAACAGGAACCCCCCCCCCACTGGGAAATGCTTACACTGTGGAGACACTGGTAATTTCCTTCAGACCTAGTTTGGCATTTCTGTGTCGTGTATTGATATGTCTCTTCACTTGCAGGCCAACTCATAATCCAGTACTGGCTCCCAGTACACTAACAGCTGCCAGTTCAGCTCATACATCTTCCACCTATCTGCTGTCTACACAGTTAATACCTTCTTTTTTAGATGTAAAACCACACTAGACTCTAAATAAAAAGGCCTGTGATATAATGCAGACAGAGAATTGTTCAGTTCATTAAATAGTCTAATACTTTTTAATTATATTTTTGCACATGGGTAAATTTTTAAAATTTATAATTCCTGTAGGAGAAGCTGCACAAAATAATTTAAGTGTCAGACTTCGTGACCATTGTCTGCAATCCGAACATTAATGACAACTTGTGCTGTAATGGCGCTGAATGCGGCGTTAGCTGTGTGCTGTGTGTTGACTGTGGCTCTGTTCCTCCACAGACGTGTGCTACTGTGGACTGTTGGCAGCTGCAGTGTAATGTTGGGTTGCTGGAGAGAGGCGCCAGCGCTTTCCTGACTGTACGCTCCAGACTCTGGGCTGAAACCTTCATGGAGGTGAGATTACAGTACAGGCCTCGCTGCTCTGCACTGTTGATCATGTCTGTTAGGTGGGGGAACTCAGACTAAGAGGAAAAACAGACCTGATGAGAGACACGTCAGACTGGCTGTGTTCACATCCTGCCCTCTATTGGGCAAGTCATGAAACAACAATTACAGGTCCGAGCTCATCTTTTTAAGCGGAAACTTTATCCTTTCAATCCTTCTATTTACGTCGAGTTGCACTGGCAGCAGGCTAAGCAGGGTATTCCAGATGTCCATCGTCTCGGCCAGCACTCAGGTTCCTCCTTGGGGATCCTGAAGCCTTCCCAAGTTAGATGAAAAATGTATTGTCTCCAGCAAGTTGTAGGTCTGCCCTGGCGTCTCCTCCCAGGTAGACCTGCCTGGAAACCTCTAAACAAAGACGCCAAGGAGGCATTCTGATCAGATACCTAAACCGCCTCAAATGGTCCCTTTTGAATCAAAGGAGCTGTGCGCTTTACACCCAGCTCAGAGGCTGAGTCAGCCACCCTACACAAAAAAAACTCATTTCAGCTTCTTGTGTTCTCCTTCTTGTGGTCACTGCCCAGAGCTCAAGATCACGGTGAGGGTTACAATGTAGACTGAGTAGTAAACAGAGAGGTTTACCTTCCAGACCAGCTCCCTCTGTATCAATACACTGCAGAATTAAAGTTATCATGTAATTTTGCAATACAAG
>JAQNCA010000014.1:24678053-24689645 GCA_029783725.1 Acanthurus tractus
ACACCTCCGCCCGGCGCAAGCGCAGGGGTTTTAATTTATTCAGGGGAGTTTCCAGGTCAGCCTTTGCCACCTTGTTCCAGGAGCAGCAGAGGAATCCTGCTCTTCCCCGCCCAATGCGCCACTGTCGCACAGCGGGAAGTCCTTTGGCCGAAAATGCATGAACCATGGGAGAATCCGCTCTCATTCCAACCTCATGGTTGTGCGCGCAGAGAAAGGAGAGTTGTCTTCCTGGTAATGTAATGTTATTCTTATTGAATGTATTTAAGTTAAAAAGCCACTTCCGGGATGATTGACGTGAACGTTGCTCACGGTTACGTGCATTGCCAGAACAGGTATCAGAGCTGAGCAGTGACAGAGGGATCAGTTAAATTCCGCAGGGGCTAATTAATAAACACTTTTTATTTCCGCTTTGTTGTTCGTGTGCATGACCTTAGAAGGTGAGAATCTACCCATGTTTCTTCACTGAGGAGCAAGTTTTTAACTTGTTGTCATGCACGACTTAATGTGTTTAACGTTTATGTTCTAGTATTGTTGCATTAACTTTACTAGGTTGTTGGTAACTTATTTAACTTAGTAAGTGCATCATTCAGTGTTAAGCTTGCAAGAAGTGAAAGTAAGCGACTCAGACCATCATTTCCACGCATGGTCTGAGTCTACCTCTCCTCTCACATGCAGGGAGGATTGTGAGTAGGTTCCCTAAAAAAATGTTGTTCACATATGTAAATTGTTGATTCAAAAAACATTTCGAGTTAAATACAGGTAAATGTAATAGAAATCCATGATATGATTTGACTAACTGTCTCTTTTGTCACTTACAGAATATTGTATGTGGACATGTAAATAATGCAGTATGGAACTAGCTAGCAGGTATTTGTTGTTGCAGCATGTTAGGCAGGCCCATGGGCATTTATTTTAAGATGTGTAAGAAAACTACAGAGTAGCCTGTAACATGAGTGTTGCATGTCTCTATTTTTCAGCCCTCGGTTGCTGAGAATGAAGAGAGTGACATTGCCACCACAGTTACGGGCATTTACACATTACAAACAGATGAGTTTAGGGAGCCAGATGATGTGGTGGTCGTCATTGAAGTCGTCAAAGTCCTCATAAACATGGAAAGTGTCATAATGGCATTCATCTCACTTTTTGAGCTACTTTATGCCCTGGATCTGAGTTTCCCAGAAAACTTGAAGTACACATTTGAGTTGGTCGTGAGTCTGGATTTGCACAGACTCAAAACTAAAATACAGCAGCTGAAAATCAAGCTAAGCTAAGGGCTTAGTAAAGCTAAATCAAGCTGTTTCTGTAAATGGAGGCACATTTGACAAATAACAGTCATGGAATGGGTGCTTGTTCTTGTTTTGTTGAACTGAACTTTACATTGTCTGAACTGAGCCGTATCTGTACCTGGTTTGAACTGATCCCAACGTAGTCTTAACTGTGCCTGCACCAGATTGAACTCAACCTGGTCTGGTCTAAACCGAACCAGTTCTGCACTGAACTGATCCTGACCTGAACTAAACTCTACCTGGTCAAGCTGGTTTGAACTGATCTGAAGCTGGTGTGACCTAAAAGGAACAGAACCTTGTCTTCATAGTTAATATTGTTGCTGCCCAATCAAAACCACATACAGTGCTCAACAAATTTATTAGACCACCACCCAAAGTAAGGTTTATGCCACAGCTGCCCTAAATTAACAGCACTGGTAATTACCAAAATCATTTTTTGTGTTTCTGTAATGGTTAATACACCAATATGTAGAAGATCTTTAACAGAAATCATATTTTCAATGCTAAAATACAGTTATTATTGTTATCCATGAATTTTCAAATGTACTGATTTACAAAAAAACAGCAAAGCACATTATTATTTCTTGATTAATACGTCAAATTATAGTTATTTACTTGCATTCCTGAACAGAAAAATTAGTTTTAGTGGTTGAAAGTTATGCTTGATTAATTTCTGACTTCTCAGAGAAGCCCAGTGAGCCGGCTCAAATTTGGGTATAAAAAGGTGAATTCAGTTTGAAATTCCTCATTCCTGTTCAAATGATTAAATGTCGAGAGCTCACTGAAAATAAAAGTTCGCATGAAAGCACTTTAAGATGCAGGATGGTCTCTGAGACAGGTGGTCTAATAAATTTGTTAAGCACTGTGTCTGTTAAGCATTCATTTTTCACCAGTAATGGAATTGTTGTGGCAGTTCTAGCCTATTTCCAGGGTACCTGCTGATGAATAACACCCTTCCAAAAGTGTTCTTTTAAAAAAGTTATCTTGCATTTCACTTGCAAGTATCAGAGTTAATATGTGTGTTCTGGCACTGATGTTTAAATAAGAAATGTCATCAACCTTAGTGGTTACATTTTAAGGTCTTTACCTGCATTGCAGATCCTGTTGAGCTTTTATGCTTTTAAAAAGAGAAACACCTCAACCAGGTTTAGTCTTGTGTTCCCTAATGGGGAATCTAATAAATTAATAAACCTACTTTCATTTTCAGTTATATTTCTTGGTTTGAACAAACACAAATCAATCTTGTTACTGTAATGTAGTTAATTAGCTGTAACTCTTAAAAAAACAAGCAGGATGAATTAAATTATGTTACATACATGTCTTTAGTTTTAGTTGGGCCAACATGAAAAAATTCCAAAAATGACTTAGACAAACTCATTGATATTGTTTTGCACAGATTAACTTTTTTTGGGTTGGGGCTACATATGCTCATTGGATGGAAATCCTACCCACAATTCAATTGAGTTCATCCGACGAGTTATTTTTTTTAGTGTACTTGAGATCAAGTCCAAGTGAATTTGTGGAGTCCAAGTCTAAGGCAAGCCCCAAGTCAATCAATAAATCCAAGTTACAGACTTTGTAAACAAATTACAGCTCATGTTGTCAGACCTAATGCTGGAATATTTTTATTCCAAAGTCCTTTGTAATATAGAGGCTCAATAATTTAATGTCTAGGTTGTGTGTTAGGTGAGACTTGGCTGGTATTGTATCATATATTTCTTTGTTTTGGACCATACGAGATAAAAACTTGCTCTCAAGTCACAAGTCCATTCTCTGTGGACTTAAGTATCAAATAAGACAATTATCATAGCAACCAAGTCAAAGTCATCTTAAGTCCTCATTTATAAGTCAAGTCCATGAATGAGTATTGACTTTCCACAAAAAAAACTACAAGTGATAGGCAGAGTCATTTTGTAAAAGCATCAGTTCTCTCAACAGTACTAATATGAAATGGCATAATTCATGGATACATATTTACAATCTGAGAATGATGGCTGACACAGGCAGTTAGGCATGAACAAACTTTCTTTTTGGTATTATTACTATTTTTTGAGGTTATCAAGAACGTTGATTGTAAGAAGGAGTTGGACCTGTTGTGAAAGCTGGCTTTTGTGAAGGTGGGGAGCATGTATATGATCATAGTGATTTAGAGATTGTTGTTAATGATATTTTAGTGTTTCCTGCATAATAGATATGGATGCTGATATGGATGCTGAAGACCTAAGTGCTGTGGTACATTGAGTGATCCATCCTCATCTTCTAAACGTGAACGGCAGCTCCTTGCAAGCACCTCAGGAGAAGTCTCTATGTCTACCAATTCCCAAAACATCTGTATTCAACAACCGACCTCAGCCCACCCCCCTCTCAGTATCAGGATCCTCCTGGAGTCTGAGGGACTTTAGACCTTAATCTCCTGTCTCCTCCTTCAGTCTCTCTCACTGCAAAACAAACTCACTCTGGGATGTGTTTCTATTGTAAATGCTTGCATGTGCCCATACTTGCGCACAGGGCTGTCTATAGCGGTCTCTCCTTTGACACACATATAACACACATATAAATTCACTAGGTAACAAATACTGAAGACCTCTTTTCCTACTGTCACTGTGCTATTGGAGTTGATTTGACATATTAAAGTGTCTGCATCCATCATGTACACAGTAGGTGAGAGATCTGTGGGCAAAACAGAATCTTAATGTAACATGACAACTTCCACCTGCACCTGCTGCAGACCATGATCTACATGTTGAAATTTTGCATTAAATGAGCACACTCACACAATTCATTTTTCCTTAGGAGCTTATTTTCCTGTTGGCTATATAAAAAAAATCATTTTTGTTGGTGTTTGCAAGTGCAATTATTTTCAATACTGACTCATAAATCAGTTCTATTCACTGAATAATTTTGTCTTAAGAACATGAGGGCTGGCACTTTCAAGGTTGTGAACAAGATAGGCAGTATTATAAGGCAAATAAAGGGAAATTTGTAACTTTAATTACAACCCATGAATTAAAAAATTTAGATTTTATACAATTCCACAGTTCACTAACAAAAAAAAACTCTTTGCGCTGTTAGTCACCCACTTATTATCCAATGGATGTGTGCATTCTCTAAATTAATTAATACTTAATAGACTAAACAGGAGCTTGGTGGACTTGATGTAGAGCTCATTGGTCACCAGTTGAGGATCAATGGTCTATGTTATCAAGGAATTTCCAACATCAGCCTCCACATGAACTGTATTTAACCCATAGGTGTGTAATATGTGCACTAAAAAAGCTGTGAGACAGTGGGTTTTTTATCTGGGTTGGTCAGTTTTTATTCAGTGTTTTAATTTAAACCTAAAGTAAATTTCCTGCAGACTCAACATGTACTTCATTTCTTTTATTCCACAGCTGTTGAGCCTACGGACAAACTTGTTCAACATAACTGCCCTGTGTCTCCCACACACAGTTACAAATGTACTTCTAATTGCCATCATTCAGCCTGTGCACCCCCTTTCCTCTTCTATCACCCCCTTTACCCTCACACCTTAGCAGTAAATAGAGGGGTGAGGGTCGGGGACAGGAAGGAGTGTGGAGGAGCGAGAGGGGTGAGGCTGATGAAGGTGATGGCTCATGCTGTAGGACAGAGGGGAACAGTGTATCCTTTAAGTCCATGTGAGAGAGACAGCGGGGTCAGTGTGTTTGGCCTGGCCGGGTCTCCTCCATCTCTCTCTCTCTCTCTCTCTCCCTCTCTCACTCACTCTCACTCACTCACTTTCTCGCTCTCTGTCCCAGGAGCTGCTTCTCATTAAGTCTGTTTGTTTTGGCCGACACACAGTGGCACTTAGCAGCAATACGTTCGCCCACACGTGCACGCGCAGACACACATGCATCACACATGCACACACACTTTTTGTTTGTTTTGGCACTGATCAGGTGCCACTTAGCAGAGCCTCTAAACGCCAGCGATCAGCCGAACACACCACCGCGTTTACTTTTGCCAAACTGAACACACTCCCCTCCATCGTATGTACGTCTGACCAAGCCGAATGTGCGGTGAACATGAGCATGTGTCCCTGGAATTACCATTTTATCCATTTCTACCTCCCAAGTGTACACAAAATTTGACAATAACTCCAGGTGTCCTTTGCATTGATCATTTATTTTAACAATAGGATATCTTTTTTCTAAGTAGACCGTCTTTCTTTTAACACATAATATATTATGTATTTGTTTTTTTGTTTGTCACACTAAAATACCCTTTTTATTCTGGCACAGTTATACTGAAGGAACTACTGACAGTTGAGCTTTTTAAAATGATGATAACATCACACAACACTTATGACAAAATCAACAAGTCCTCCAATCAGAAGGCTATTTTTCTGCATTGGTCTAACTTTACAACACTGCGGAGCGTTTCCGAACAACCCCACAACTATCTCACTGCTCATTGACATTTAAGTTTCAGTTTCAGTGTTAATAACCGTGTTGTAAATATAATGCACGTGGCAGGACTAAATCACATAATCACTGCAACAAGATGCAAATCACTGCAACAACATCAAAAAATTGGAAATGCTTTTATCCTGCAAGTAATATCAGGGAGGCATGTTATGTCTGATTACAAGCTGCTCTCATAAATAGCACCAAAGCCTCTGCTTAGCTAAGAGTTTGGTGATGGATAAAGCAGATCACAGAGGTGCATAATTACACCTGAAAGCATTTACGTAACATGGATCGAAACAACAAAGAGACAAATCTGTTGCATTCATAGTTGTACCCATGTTTTGATTTAAGGTTGACATCTCTCTTTATTTAAGTGGTTGTCATTGTAACCATTGGGTCGCCTGTGGTGCACAAAGGATGACAGCAGGTCCACTTTCCATCGCAATGTTTACCAAAATTCAACTTATCAATTGCAAGCTGACATTTGCAACTTGTTCATTAAAGTATGCAAGTTACTGCTTGAATTTTGCCCCTGCAGACAGGGGTTTTTCATTTTGCAGAGATTGTCAATGGACCTCTGTGCCTCATCATAATGTACAACATTTTTATTGGGCAAGAAAAGAAAAAATACTACAACTGCATGGATTTGTGTTAAATTTAACCCATATTCCACACTTCTTTTCCAGATTACACACATACATACACATGCACTCACACAGTGCCAGTGTTTCTTGTGTTTATATTCTGCTGAACACTGACACCCGTTTAGTTTAGATAGAACCGATAATGCTCCTTAAAGAGCCTGTCACAGGGAGGCTGCTCTCGCCCACAGTGGGCCAAGCCAGAGAAAAACATATGCCACACAACCATTTCACTCCACAACACACACTCTGTCACTGTACACAAGCTAAACACACAGAGCAAGAAACAAACGCAGCATTCTCTTCTCTCACCGAGTGTAATTTGGACCCCAACCCTCCCAATTTTCTGTCTGGGACAGCCTGTAGACGGGCTGTGGAGAGCAACGTGTGTGCAGCCCTGTTTGGACCAGGTTTCCCTGCCTGTTCCCCGACACACACCAGGAATGTGATAAACAATATATGCATTCTAAGAATCTGGCATGTCCATATGCATACGCAAACAAAGATAGGTGCACATGCGTACATGCATGCAGTCTGACACATTTAATAACACATACACAGACAGATCTGTGCCCTTCAGTAGTTTAAACACTATTGTACATAGGTGAAAACCCCTATGGTCTCTTTAACACAGAGACACACACACACACACACACACACACACAAAGCAGGACTGTGAACACACAGTTAATTCAGTGAACATTCTCCAGAGCAGAGTGTTTCCCAACAGGGTCCAGGCACACTGCAGCCCTGTGGTTAAAATATAACAGAACGATGCTAAATCGAAACCAACAGTCACTCTTTTCTTTGGAAAATTTGGTTACCCTAATGCAACCTGATGCCTGACAAAAACACACTTTTGGCAAAAAAAAATTACATTATTGCAAAGCAGGAGTTTAAGAACATCAGCAACTCAACATTAATGTGAGTTGTATAAAAATGACTGATGAGTGAAATGCAGTAAATCAAATAAATTAATTATTTTCCCCATGTTTATTTCAAATTAATTTATAGAGTTGCAGAGAATTTGATATTTTGGTTGTTCTGTAAATATATAAAAAAAAAAGTTCTGCTATAATTAATGTCAAGCTTAACATGTTTTTAAACATCCATGGTAAAAAAAATGTAAAAAAGGGGCTGAAAGCACATCTATTTTTTCTCCCTCATTGTCTCTGTTAATGCACATATAGTGACTACTCCACCAGAACTTTAATGTAGTGCATAGCTCCTGTGCAAACCTTTTTTAATGATGTATGTGGAGGAAATTTCCTGCTTTGCTGCCATGGTGAACCCTTGTTGTCACCCCTCTGCAAGCTTTTCAAAACGGTGTTCTTGAAACTTTGCTTTTAGCATGTGAGAGGATTTTGACACGTACAGTCTTTGTAGCAAGAGGTTGACTCAAGAAACACATGAGGATTCTGGATGTAAATACCTAGAAACAGCTGGTTTTAGCGAGTGATTAAAGAGTTCAGTAATGAAGAGACAACCCTCACATGTCTTACTTGTCTTCCATAAAGTTGTGTTCAATGGTGAAGAGGACTACGTGTCCCATGAATATCAATGTGGCCTTAAATGCACCAATTATTGTATCGGTGAAAAAGTTTCTAGCTTTTTTTGCAAAGGTATGGTTTAAGTTGTGATCACATGATCTCATTGGAGTGCGCTATAGGAAACCTGCGTTTTGTGCACTGTATGAAACGACCACATCCCATAAATCACTGATAAGTCACACTACATTGTGCTGTGCACAATCTATGGTATTATTACACTTTTGCACAGTAAAGGGAAAGGCAACAATTCTTAAATAAAATTCTACCACAGTTATTTCTGTGTTTTAAATTCTCTTGAACATAAAAATTGTAAACATCTTGATATCTTTAATCATTAGTAACATGCGTATAGCCAGATAGAAACTTCAGCAAAAGGTGCCTTCTATTTAGTTTTGTTGCTACACAGCCATTTCACTCACATTAGAGCTCTACCTAGACTCTGGATAGATTGAAACAAATTAAACAACTTAGAATCAAAAGATATAGCACTGATTGAATAAATGCTAGCCATAACATCATAGGCCATCCATTTACTTATCAGTTGTTCTCCTAACTTATTCTGACCTGGAGTCCTGGATGGAGAGCTGACATCATCTTGACTAACCATTGTTGTGCCTTTTCCTCAGATCTCCAGTTATCCTCCTGTATGTCCTCGACCATCCACTGATGTAGCTGCTTTTAGAGTAGCTGCACTCACATCAGTCAGATCTGAGTAAAAAAAAATACAAATAAAAGAAACTTAATTTGTCAAAACACACAAAGCTTATTGTAAGTAATAGTGGGGGGAGTTATCAAGCATCTCATTTTCTCTTAATGCCTTGTTTTTATAGATCTGAACTTCATGCATTTATTTAATGCCTATGCACAAAGGCCCTTGGCTGCAGGCACACTTAAACAAACATGCATCAACGAAATTGTATCAACATACTGGAAACCCTCTATTCATCCGTTTTCTGTAACGTTTTCTTTGGAGTTGCAGGGAGTGGAGCTTTCTATCAATCTTTTTTGATCAACTATTTAATGAATCAAATCTAGCTAACTCAGAGTTTGTTTGAATCTTAGACTGGAAGTGCACAGACACCGACCCCTTCAAAAGAGCAAAGTCAGTACAGTCATAGTCTATCATTTTAGGAGACATAAACTTAAAAAAACACATGCATTCTGAGTAAAAGGGAATTTAAAGAAAGACATTATTTCGGACTAGAAAAATTCTTTGTTGAGTTAAATGTACAAGCTATTGCAATCATTAATGAAAATGTAAGAATTTTGGAAAGAAACAACCCATTACAGACTTTAATATAATGTTGCATGGAAAGAGTGCCTTTAAATGCACACTAGTGTCCGGATTTGATCAGATCAAAATGTTTTATACCAGTTTAAAAAAAATGGACCTAAGCTTTAAAAAACTAGATCCACTAAGCCACCGTGACAACTCCATTAGAAGCCAGAATACTGTGGCATGCAAACCTCTTATCTAGTTTTAAGCAATCTCATAGTAATTCAGAGGGTGACAATCAAAGCAAACATGCAGGCAGATGACCAGAAACAGCAGCCTCATTGGAGAGCCAAAATCTAACTTTAAATTTTTGTAACTCAATGCAAACAATCTTCCTTTAATGGCATTCTTGGAACAATTAAACAACTTCAACAACCATATTCTTGAAAAATTAGTGTGTACCACATAACATTAAAACTAAGTTCTCTATTCTTTAATCACTTGATCTTATTTATTATTTGATATCGCTATTTATTATTTTGTTACCCTGTGTCATGTTTATATGAAGCCTGTCCTCTCTCATTTGGTTTTGTGTCTGTGTTTGAATGCCATAGTAAATGGTAAAGCTGCTGGTAAAACTTTTTTTTTCTCTCTCTCTCTCTCTTTCTCAAAAAAAAAGAGCCAGCTGTTACAGGTGATAATGTGTTAGTAAAACTTTTATGCTGTCAGCAGACTATTTATGAACCTCCAACTTTAGGGCTGCCACACCCGATGTGACATCAAAAAGGGTGCTAATGAGAGATTTAATTTCTAGAGTTTGTCTGCTTTTAAAAAAACTCTTTAGTCTCTGGACACTTGAATCTTCACATTTCTTTTAAATTCAGCAAATTTAAAAGAAATGTGGGGGAGTTTTCCCGAACTGTACTTCAGATTCTATATACAGATTGTGAGGCCTCTTGATGCAAATATGAGATTTTAATATTAAGATACATAAACAACACATAAACAACACTGACTTGACCACAGAGGTTTATCCCTGCAGTGCTCTTTCAAGAATAAAGCAGTGTTGCTCTTCTGCAGTTTAGCATGATTGTCAGTGATCTAAGACAGAAACATAACTACTGTGTTTCTTACGTAACTGTTTAACAACAGAGTTGCCAGAATCTGACTCTGGTATTGAGTACATGCAGCTGCAGTTGAATTGGGCTGCAAGGTGCAGTTGGTGGTGTGTGGTGGTGATTGAGGTGCCAGGTCAAAGAGTTAAGGTTTCTGTGGGACGTCTAAGGACACAGTGCAGCCTGGCTATACCCAGCTGTCAAAACACACTCACTCATACACACACACACGCACACATACACATATGCACAAAGAAACATGCACTCCAAGACAACCAGATGTCTTTGTATGAATGAGTGTAGTGTGTACCACCTGTGCATACACACATGGTCAGGCTGATACAGCACATAATCACAATTCAGACAGGTGAGGCTGATGACCTGAACTGTGTCAGGATTGTGTTTGTATGCAGAGAGGCCTCCAGAGGAGGTGTAGCCTGTGTTGAAGTAGCAAACTACTCAGTAGGCCAATTACAGTTGTCAGCAAATTGTATGTATGATTATGTGTGTGTGTGTGTGTATGCATGTATGAGTGTGTCTGGCTCATTTTGTGGGGCAGTCAGGGTACTGTATGTATTCACTCAGTGAGATTGGCGGCTGTGTCTCAAGGGAGCTGTGGTTTAGCCGACGCCGGTGCACTGGTAAAACTAAACATTCTTAATTGAGGAAGACGCTTACAGGTCCCTCTGTGTGTGTGGGTGTGTGTGCATGTGTACATGCATGCGTGTGTGTGTGCAGGAGAAATTGTGAGTTAGAAAAGAATTTATGGAATGAGGAGAATAAAGCAGTGTTCCTGTGGTAAACAACACTGAGGAAAATGCATTGGTGGCCCTTTGGCCCTTTTGTTGACAATTTACTGATATTTACAAACCAAATGAGACGTATTAATGTAGTATTGTCTGTGATAGCCTGCAGATAACAGTGTTTTCTTTATCTAATGAAATTTGACTGTCATGCAGAACTGGCTCTGCATGGTGCATCTTGGAACTTATGATAAAGAGACAGGGTTTGACCTATTTCCACTTATTGTGAGTACAAACTTTTGTAATTGTGCTTTCATGCATTCTGTATCTCAGTCTTAAACGGGCAGTCCACCCAAGTAAAGAGTGAGGCAAATTGGGGATGCGCGATAAGTGTTTTTTAAAACCGATACCGATAACCGATAACTTTCAGCTCCTAAAGGCCGATACCGATAACTACAACCTATAACCTAGTTGTTCTTTCGGCCTTTTTAAGTTCATGTTTCTATTTTTTTTATGTGTAACATGTGGGAAAATACCGCGAATATCAATTCAAGTTAGCAACTACCAAAATTATGACCGAATTAACGAGTTGTTTTCTGGCATGAAGGGGTATT
>JAQNCA010000014.1:24741986-24755390 GCA_029783725.1 Acanthurus tractus
CAGGATTCCATCACCATGGATAAGCATGTAGTCAGGTAAAGGCATTTGTGCCACTCTGTAATTTATGATTGCAACTTGTTTCTACACAAACAACTACGTGTTGACCTTTATGACTTCAGGACAAACAGCCATAAAAAAGACAGCATGTTGAGAATTTTGTGTGTGGGTTTGTGTGTAGAAACCAGACAGCACCGTATTGGTGGGACAAAATCTTAGAAATTATGTTCAGGTTCAAAATGTAGGTGCAGGATGCAGGCTGACAAACTTAGTTGTGTGACAAGGTTACACAACTTGAACCTAAGTGTGTTAGGTTCAAGTTGGGTTCATCAGAAAGAGCAGCCTGAGTCACAGGCTAGTGTATGTGTGTGTTTGTGTGTGTGCCCACAAAGAATGAACAAGAAGGACAAAGGGGGGCGTGGCACTTGACATTCATGCTGATGTAATATCATGCAATTTTAGCCAAACTCAGGTAAATGCACCTAAATTTAGTTTTGCCAGCAGATGTGTGTCTTTACATCCCAAAGCTGAGATATTTAGAAAGGACCAAACTGATTGACTAACAACTTGACATTGCCATCCTGAGTCCAAATTCATGATAAGGATCATGTTTGTGTGACAGTATAAGGATTAAACATCAATTACTCTCATTCTTTTAATTCTTTTAGGCACGAATGAGTCCTCGGCCACACTGAAGGACCACCAACTCAAGTGATGCCCTCTGACATTACACACAAAGAATCTGATGTTGCAAATGCATAGTTGGTTACATCTGATTCAATAACACCCCCTCTCCCTTAAAAATAGTAAAAAAAAACTTGATTTGTAGTAAAAGGAGTAAAGGGAACCTTTAACAAACTAGGCAAAACAACTGTCTCAAAATCTTTATCAGTTGTGACTCTTTTGGCAAGGAATGTAATACATTAAGCTGTTTTGTCCTTGTAAAAAACATCAGTTTATTGCTGTGTCTGCCTGTTGGCTATGCTGCACTGCGCTGTGGGGAGAGAGATCTGGCTACGTGTCTAAAAGCTGCCAGCATTTAGTAGCTGTTTGAACACACTGTTTCAGTGGAGTTCACTATTTAAATTAAGCTGTCAACTTTATGTTAAGCTTTATTGTTCCACTTGGAGAAATTAGGTTTGCAGTCATGATAAACCAAGCAGTCCGCAGTCAAAACAGTCTCACAAAACTAACCGCAACACTACAAACAGAAAAACAAAAATCGGACAATACAAAATCTAGTTAAATGGAACTCTCCAACACTTTTGTAAAGTGCAGAAACAACAGATCGTAGCCAAGGCTGAGTGAATCAAAATGAGATTAAGTGAAATGGGAGTTTATTTGACCAGTGGAACTTCCTGAGAACCTGTTGATGGACGATGGTCAGTCAGTACGCTCAAAACAGTTTCATGCCAATAACTGTGTCAAGATATTTGCAGTCATCCACCCATCTATCATCAGATCCTTTCTTTAGTCGCAGAGATTCAAATACTAATAACTGATCACACCAGGACACAAAGTCATCAACCATCAGACCATGATCTTGTTCCTGCCTCTGAAGAAGGAAAACAATTACAGAATCATCAGCAAACTTATGATGTGTTTATCTTCATGAATGCTCTGGTTCAAATAATGCAAAAAAGAACCTTGAGGAGAACCAGTGGAAGAGCACACCTGTGTAGAGCGAGTACCACTGATCCTCACGCACACTGGATCTGTTATTAAAAAGTTTGTTTCAGCCAACAATGGTACAATCAAGTTTAGAGAGATAAATGAGTTTTTCTGCAACCAGTTGTGTCCAAATAGTATAAAAAGCAGAGGTACGAGGATGAATGAAAAACTGTTGTGCGTTAAAAGATTTCTAAACAGAAGAGTTAACATGGACATGGTGGTGTCCTCTACATCTGTGCCAGCTCTGCAGGGAAACTGCAGAGGGTCTGAGCTTCTCTTCATCTGCCAGAAAATCTCACATTCTTTATTAACTTTTTAAGGATTTTTGTATCTAAGAAAGTGAGAGTGAGTGGCCTGAGATCAGTTCATACCTTCAGAGTATTGATCTTTGCTACTGAAACGACTGTGGAGCGTTTCCTGATCTTTGGCAGCTTTTGTAGTTTAAGATGCTGTGGGAAGGTAAAGTGGAATATGCTGCTCAACTGTTTTACACACACCTTAAGCACCCGACCACTGCTGTTATCAGGGCCTGGGCTCTGCCTTACATATCTCAAATAAAAAGCATATAATTGATTAGTAGTGTGTGTGTCTGAGTTAAAGCCATTAGCCTAACCTCCTGTAGGCTCCTATCATGAAGACACATTTTCTACCTTTGGGATTCAAGGTTTATTATTTGGCAATCTTTTACTTTCCTATGTTGGAAATACACAAACAGTAAAAAAACAAACAAACAAACAAACAAAAAAAACTCTATGAATTTATCAATGCAGTCAAAGCACAAGCGTACTCCTCCACTTTTTGATTTTCCTGTTATCCCACAGTCCAAATCCATGTTCAACGTAGTCCTGATCATAAGCCTGCTTCCATTTAACGCCTCTGTCCAGCCTGCAGGCCACTGAATTGTCCATAGGAATGTCCAGAAACAGTCATATTTACTGCAGTCCAAGGAGAAGCCTGTGTATGTTGTTTATTGTTTGTTGAGTCAAAGTCAAGGAACAGCATCTTGTTGATAAAAATGGCCACAAGACCTCCCATCAACTCATTAAACTCTGGTAACACTAGCAGATTTTTGTTTTTTGGGGCCTCCTTGCAAGTTTGACAGTTGTTTCACGTTAGGTTGTTTCTTTGTGTGAAAAATGTGTCCATATATATATATATAAATGGTTAAAAACAAACAATGCATTTGTTTTTTGCAAACAGAAAGATAAATAGCACTTAGAGCTTTTGATTGGAACATGAGATGCACATTAATACCAGGTCTGAAAACCTCAGAAAGCCTGTTACAGGCCCTCCTCCAAAAAAGGACAGAAAAAAGATTTTTAGAATATGGTCATGCTCTAGGTTCTGTTCTCCAGCCACTTATCTGACATCAGACAGATCACCTTCACTGTTGGCAATTCACAAACACAAAATTACAGAATTTCTGCTTCATGGAATGTCGATCAGTTTTAGAGGCTCAAACATCCTAAGTTGCCACGTGCAGCTTCGAAATCAACCGAGAACAAACAGATGGTTTTACTAGATTTAATCAATAAAATATCTGCTGTTTATCATGGGTCAACATATGTGTGAAATTCCACACATAATTCAGCGTCAGCACCAGATCAGCACGAAGCAGGCTGCAGCATGGTGTGTGTTGTCCGATTGCTGCTGGGAGTCAGTGCGTTCTGGTGCGGGTTAAGGAGGATACTAAGGAGCTTTAAGTGCTTTCACTCTTCCTTTCTCTGCTCTCACCTCTTCTGTCTCTGTCTGACGGCCTTTCTTCTCCCCATTGGCTTTTTGAGACAATAGGATCCAGCTGTGAGGTTGTAAAACTCTCTGGAACGTCACTAAAGAGGCTGCATGGCCTGCAAATGGCTTCAATTAGCCTCTCACATGCTAATAAAACTAGTTAAAAAGAGGGACAACTAGCCAAGTCACACACACACACATGCACACTCCACCTTGTAAATGCCAAGAGAAGGCATCATGTGCTGATGAGCACTCCAGAAGATACACATAGTATGTTGCCATTTTCACATATTTACCGTAGACAGTGTAGAACCACATCTGGACAACAACAGGAGATTGTCCATGTAAGAACTGTTCTCACCTGTTTGGAGAGACTCCATTTGGTTTGGGCAGAGAGTGCCACATGCACAGTGTTCACTGCACAGCACTTCAAAGGTGTTTTTTCGAAGGACTCGTTCACAGTGCTCACTGACAATACTCCATACATTCATACACGTCCACAGTATCAAATACAGAGTACAGAACAACTTACAGGCAAGCAGAAAGAGCTCAAATCAACACACTAGCTCACATGCTATGATCTCTCCACTTAATGACCTGCTTTATTCACATTTGGGATCCATCAGACGTTCACACAGACTTTGTTGGCTGGGTAAAATCCTGCCCAACAGATTCTGGGATTTGCTTTCACACACACAGCTCCTCACAGCGATGTCTGGACATTTTCAGGGTAGCAGTGCATGTGTGAAAGGGCCATATGTGAGTGTTAATGTTTCTGTGTGTTTGCTGATACACACAGACACAACGAACAAATTGCACAAAAGCACACATGCAGACAGAGACACACAAACAAACACAAACTCCCACAATCATTAAAAGACAAAAGCCATAGACAGAAAGGCACACACACACCCTCAAACACACATGCATATCTCACAACTGGAAAATTCTACACACATGCACAAACATACACACAACACATGTAGGACTATATAAACATGTCAGTACACAGCACACAAATACATGCACACATGTGCAGACAATTAGTGTCTAAAAGCCTAGTGACAGTGCCAAGTGTCTCGTGTCAGAGAGACATTCCTGTTTTCACTCTGTAACACTCAGCGTGACTGAGACACACTCAACATCTACATTCACATTGTCTGCAGTGAAACACACGAGGCTGACAGCTCTCACTGACAAACACTCAGAGCTCAAAACTCATCTTCATCATCCTCAGGCCCAAACAACACACACGTATCCTGATCCTCACCCACATCTGGGATGTCTGTGTGTGCGTTTGGACCGCTGAACTCATGACGAAGACGGTTCATTTAGCTTAGCTTTAATTTATGATCAGCTGTATTTTCCTTTCCAGATGTATGAGACCGCACTGCCATTTTTAAAACAGAATCTTGAAAACAATAATACAAAATTTCACTAAATGTTTGCTAAGACATATTAATTTGACAAATTGTTGATGATGCTTTGTCCTTAACACAGCTAAGCTATGGCCATTTATCAAATGGTTCTGTTTGAATTGAAGATAGTTAGTTGGTCAGATAGATAAAAAGGTTTGAAAGATATACTCTAAATTCAAGCATTAAATTTTTTTATGCTGCAATACCAGAACAAGATTTATTTACAAGATTAAGTTAACTACAAGATTTACTATTTTAATATTAATTTCAATAGGATAAAGTGAAGCAAGAAGTTATTAGTGATGGTGTTGCAGTGAGGCGTGTCTTCTTGGCATGATTTTATAATTAAAAACTGGAATAGAGCAGAAACAAAAAAGAACCAACAAAAAATCACAGTCATGGGCTCTCATGTTAATTTTAATACAGATGTTCCAAGTGTTTAGAAACTTAATTGAATCCAGTTAATATACTGTTACAATGCACATTTGTATGGATCATACTTTCAAAATGTGCAATTACACACCTGTTTATCTTGTCTCAGGCTGGCTAAAGTGACACAATTAACATAGGCTGCTCAGTTTTTGAACAAGTTTGTATGGGATTATGGTGTTAAATGCAGATCTTGAATCAACAAACAGCATCCTTACACACGTGTCTTGCTGGTCAAAGTGTGCAAAGTCCATGTGAAGAGCTATAATTAGAACAATAATAACTGTATCATCTGTTTATATGTTTGTCCCATATGAAACCATTGTTGATCAAAATAAGAAAAATGGAAACCTTAATGTGGGTGGAATCTGTCTTACAAAACACTTTGTCATGATGGGATTTTAAGCAAATGGATAGCAGTAATTTAGACAAGCACACTGCTGTTTTCTTGGGTACCGGGACAATTGAGGCTGATTTAAGGCAGGTGGGAAATACAGCCAGCTGTAGCAAGACGTTAAAGATGTTACTGAACACCTCTGCTAGCTGGTTTGCACAGGCCTCAACACTTGTCTGGAGACTCCATTTGGTTCAACCATGTTCGGATGTCAACTCTGTGCAGGGCGGATCTGACCTGATGTTGGTGCAGCTGTATGGCCTTTTCACATGCTCTGGTGGTGCAGGACAGATGTTGCCCTCTCCATCCCGATGATCAAAGCAAGCAAAGTACCGGTTCAGTGTGTCTGGAGGAGTGTTGTTGCTGGGGTTTGAGGTTGTGTAATTGTCCTTGTGGCTAGAAATTTCCCTTATTCTCTTTCACTTGTGTTTGAAGTTGTGGTCATTAAAGCAATAACTTCACACCTGTCACATCTCTAATCAAGAGAGCATAACTTGGAAAATCATTACTGTTAGTCAATTTTTAATCATATCTAACAACATGACTAAAAATATTTTAAAAAGTTGCAACTTATTAAGAAAGACTTCTTTCTTATAAGTTAACTTTCTTTTTAAAGTTAACTTATAAGATTGATTTCTTGAATAAGCGTCTCTCCATAGCAAGATATTTATCTTTCAAGAGACAAAAGACATTAACAGGTGGTTGTAAAAGCATCCTCCATAGAATAAGCATGAAAAAGGAGGGACAGAGGAATTAACTTACTGTTTTTTTTCTCCCTTCAGTTTTGCCCAACCCTGTCTGACAGGAAACAGGAAGTTGGGAGTATCCTCTTTTCTTTCCATCACCGATTGGTTCCTATTGTTATGACTGATGACATCACCACAAGTTTCTTCAACATTGTCAGCCATGCTGAAATGTAGCAATTTACTACTTTTGTAACTTTACCAAGGTTTACATCATAGTGGATAAAATTGTGTAACCAGTTCATTGTGCAGGACCCATGGAGTCTGAATGGCCACATTTATGATAAAAAAGACTAAAATATAATGGAAATTCCTCTTTTACTTATTTACCACAAAAGGCCAGAATGTCTTTTAACATAAGGAACAAATTAATAAACTCTTTTTGGCTATTTTCAGTTTTTGCAACACTTGTTGGGAGACAAACATATTAGTTGTAATTTCTTTCTTTAGAATTTCTTTCTTTATCTTCAATAAAGATTAGTAAGACTTACGTGCATGCCTTTAAGCATACTAAAATTAATTGTGTTGAACTGCAATATACCTTTATTTGGTTAATCTTTTAAATCTTGCATCTGCAGGGAATCCCGGATCTAACTGTTTATATCAGTGAGACTTGTGGATGGTGAGTGGACTGTGTCTGAAAATAACTTTTTTTTGTTCTTCTTCCTTGTTCAAATGACCCAATTCCCATTTTTTCTCATGTGGCACAGATTAAATATGCATTGTCAATGTGTAAGTTGAGAAAAGCACAGGGAAATAGATTGTCTCGGGTTTGTTATTTCATTCAAATTACAGTTCATGCAGAAATGTTTCCTTCATGTCTCCAGAAACCTTCTTTTTAGCATCTGCTTGTTTACTCCATTTTTTTGCATCGGTAGCCAAGCCTGTGTAAACGCATGGAGGTTGTTTCAAGTGTTAAGCAAGTGTAAATGCAGAAATCGGATACTGGTCACTTTGTAAAGTATATGTAAGCAGGCAGTCAAAAGATCAGATATAGCAAACAAATCAGAACCGAGCATCAAAACTTGTGCAGTCATAGATCAGTAAATCATCAGTAGTGCAGTAAATGCAGTCTTAGATCCAATGAGATGCAGGTACGTCAGAGTCAGGACACATCGTGCAGACACAGACACACACACATCCTGCAGGACTGATCTGTAGATCTGCAGATGTAAGGATGTGAGGAGGATGTGCAATTTGTCCGGATCAGGGAGTATGACACACGTCTCTTGAAAGCTGTTAGACAATCAGTTTCAAATGATTAATTGTTCTTTTATTTACATTTAGCACCCTGTCTCTGCTAACACTCACTCTTTCTCTCTCAAACCTTGACCCTTTTGTAGATATATTGCTTGGCAAGGGCTGATGTGCAGATAGACTGATTGCAGAATCCAGCTATGATAAATAACACTAATGATCTGAGAGGTTACATGGAACACAACCTGAGGGAAACAAAGGAGAAAGATGAAGAGGACAGGGTGACATGCGTTTCTTACTGAGTCACAGAGATCTGCTGCAGCTTTTTATACAAATGCATGTTTGCTATTTCAATTCAAAATGATGTTGATGAATAGTTCTACCCACAGTTGACTTCTTAGAAGGAGTTGCTGGTATTTTGTGAGTGATGTAAATGTCTCTTACATCGCTTGTCAATACTTTTGTTAAGTTGCTGCACACAGACTCAGAAGGTGAATTTCATGGAAAACGACTGTAATTCCGTAAAGGTGAATAATGGCACAGAAAGCAGTCCTCTAGGTGAGTGGAATAAGGAAGATCCAGTGGCTTGGAGTCGAGAATGGCAGCAAGGTGGCCAAAAAGGCCATCCGGCACAGATCAATGTGTGGCACAGGAGAAACAAGCTCAGTATAGGGTAAAACCACAAGGAACAAAGCTTAAGTCCTTGGACGGAGAGTGTGCTGACCACTGAAGATGACAGAATGATCTTACGTAGACTGGGAGGAAAGCTGGGATGAACACGCTAAAGGAGTCTTGCTAGTCTAGTCCACCTGTACACAGGTATTTGTTAACATGAACTTTTCCCTTCTTTTTTTCTTAACAAAAAGGAACCTGTCCACACAAATATTTTTTTAAAAAACAAAAAAATGTCCATATGGAGAAGCTAGACATCATTGAGGTGCAGTCAAGAACATGCCAAACCAACAGGCAGTGATGTAGTTCTTACCCTAAAGCCATGTTAGTCCATGCAAAGCCTGCAAAAAGCAGTAGGGTCACTGCAATAGAGCTCTGACCTCATTCAAAGCCTTTAACCTTAGTGGTGGGCACTGCAAGGATTACAGATATTATAGAAACCTCCATTCTGATGCATCTGTTCCTCATCAAAGTGAAATGGTGATTGTACATTTATTCAAAACGTGGGAAAGAGCACTATGATTCCCTTTGTAAACAAAGGAGAAAACTATGCACACTCTAACGTCAAACCCTGGCAATATCATCACAGGCCAAAAGCTCTGTTTTCCTTTTTTTACACACACAAAGAGAGTGTCCGAATATCTTCGCCATGGATGACTGGTTAACTATAACCCCACAGGTTCATTTTGGCAAGAAACATCTGAGTTTATCATTCTGATAAATGCAACACTGAGGCACATAGGAACCAAAATATTGTGCTGCTGTGAAACTTATTTTATATTCTGTCTTAAATAAATTCACAACATAATTTTACGACAATGACAGCATTTTAAACTTACTAGTGCTCAGATGCGATGCAGACCAATTTTAAGTATGTAAAAAAGCAGATATGCAGTTTGAATTTTATTCCATAAGCTGGTATCTGAGAAACAGATATCTGAGCCACACCAAGCGAGTCAAATTTCAGCCGCATAATCAAAAATAAAGGCAAAACTGTACTTGCTCCTGGTTTTAAATTGACATTCTATCTCACAAATATTGTGTGTAAGTTCTGTAAGTGCTTTGGGTAGCTGATGCATGACCCCGTCAACAACAGAGTTGTCGTGCTACAGCTTATTGTCATCATACTCTTTCTTTTTAAGGGTCACTGATGCCCCAGTTGGTGCATCAGTGACACTCAGTCATCTGTGGTTGGCAGCAGATGAAAATAGAATGTGAGTCATGTGTTGTGATGTGTGTGATTGTATGTGTGTTTACCTGGCCACCACAGGAGGTCTGCATACACAACACAGTCACAGGACCTGTGGCTTGGGAAACACACACACAAACATGAGCACAAGCACATTTCTTACACAAGTGCTTTAACCAGGGACTCCAGGGAGATTTGGGAACCATTCACTGTTTTGTTCACGAGGCTGCAGCAGTCTTTATTCTCGTGCGTTTGTCAGGATCATTTTAAACAAATCCATTAGGAGCAGACGCCACATGGTTTGACTGCCCAGTGTGGGCACACAGGCAGCCTAGCCTGGTTTTAGCTTGTACAGGTAATGATGATCCAGACCCAGCAGGGGTCTCGGTTTGTTTGGATGAAAAATTGTTGCACCAAGTGCACCAAGCAGGTCAAACGAGGAGCTGCCACTGACTCATTTAAACAACAGAAAACCAAAGTTACCGACCAATCAGAAAACTGAAGGCCAGCTTGTATTTTAATGGTGTTTCTATAAAAGTGACTGGTCTCAACTTAAATCTAGACTAGATTAGTATCATTAAAGTTGTAACCAAAATAAAACAGTGTATCTCAAAAAATATTTACACCCAATAAAGCTTTTTTTTTTCTTAATGTACTCAGCAATGATAATATCCAAGAGCTGATTGCAGCAGCTCTTCAGTTTCAGATAAGCAAAGTTCAATATTACTACATCATGTGGTCAGGAACCTGTAGAAGATTACAAAATAAAACTGGGGGGACCTAAGCTGTACACAAGAATGAGATGAACACGGAAACATACATGAAGTTGCTTTTGTGTCTCAAACTGCACTCGGAGTGTAGAATTAGCAGCTACTCCAGGGATTTGATCAGAGCTCTAGATTTTATGTGGTGCCAAGTACTGAAAGGTGGGTGGGTAGCTTTTCACAGGGAGGGAGAAAACACTTGTTAAGGTATGACAGCTTACAGTTAGTGTGTGTTTATGTCTGTTCAACAAACTGTGCAAACATTATGCAAAATCTGTGACCAACACATCGGTGACTAGTTTATGAGAATCTGAGGTTTTACTGTGGGACTGAACAGCAGACAGATGGCCATGGATGTAAAATTCATCCCATCGCTAATTCTTAGAGGAAAAGAACTTTCTGCTTGTGTTACCTTTTTGTGCTAACATTACTTGCACAAGGGAGAATCCTGCTCCTTAGTCCTAGTCTCTCCATTTCAAAATACTGAAAATATCCATAATTGATCTGTCATAACATTGGGGAAAAAACACAATATCAACCTAGTTCAGATTTCATTGTTTAAACGACATGCAATGAAAGTCTAAATATTGTTTGTGAGGTCGGGGAATTTGGATATTTCCCATTCATTTTAAATTGCATTGTGGTTCTCAAACACATTTGCCACAGATGTTTCTAGCAAACAATTTAAACAGCCAGGAGGCTAATTGTCTTTTCTACTGTGCAACGTTATCCAATAAATCACTGATTAGAAAAAACCTCCCGTCACTGAGAGCTTAAAAAAGACTTTTAATATGAACTTAGTTTAGCATTTACACTTAGTCAGTGCAATCTAATTCATACCCAGAAGAAAAAAGATTATTTTTTGACCTCAAACTGGTGGGGGAAAATGTGAAAAGTAGTTGTCACCATCGGTTACCTCTGTTTCAAAGGACAATGTTACTAGGAGTGAACACATCTGTCCTAATGGCTGCTTAAGCAGGTTACCTGGCTACAGCAGCAGGAATCCTACAGGACAATGGCAGGGTGTGTGTGAGAGTGATGGTTGGTTTAGTGAGGGCAAAGCATTTCTTAGTGGTCTTTAGGGTCCACTCTACCAGACTTTTATGACTTTGTCGTGTGTGGTTCAGAGCTGTGGCCCTATTTATTCACATAAAATTTATAGCTCTAATACAAATGGGCAGCTGAGATTGACACTGTGCTCACACATGGCCGAAGAGACGACCCAGGCCCATTCACAAAAAACCCATTCAGGATTTCACCACCACGTCATGAAGGGTAAAGTGGAGGAACATGAGCCAACCCTATGAGAGCAAAGTAATCTAGATCAGACTTAACTGAAGCAAACAGAGTCCAGAAACCACAAATGTATCAAACATCATAAAGTGGAAAATAAATAAATTAATCAAAAGTAAGCACAAATGGCAAGCCACTTTGTTTCTGTCAATGTAACAGGAGTACACTTAAGCCACAACCTTTGAGAAGCAACATATAGTAGTTCTTATTAGAGAAAGTAAATTATAGACATTTTCCTGCATCATCAACTGATCCTGGTCCCATCTTGCAGAGTTGTTAAAACAGGAGTTATTATATTCTTCCAGAGTTAAAAATAAAAAATAAAATAAAAAAGAGATTAATACATTAAATGTCTTCATGTAGTTTTAGAAACACCAGCACTGCTGCAGATACTTGTACGCTCAAAGACTGACCTTTTGGTCTTTAGGTTGTGTTCAGAGGTTTATAATTTATAATTTATATATATATATGTGTGTGTGTGTGTATATGTATGTGTTAAAATGAGAGTTACGTTGACATAAATTAATATAGCAAATATTTCGTTCTAAGCAACATTTACAGGAAAATCGAAGCCACTTTTGATGAGAGAAAATGTGTTAAAAACTTGCAGAGTTTTGTTTGTCACAACGGCTTAGACTCTGCTTGCAGGAGCAGGCGCATCTTAGTTTTTACCAAATTAAAATGAAAATGGAGTTAAAAAAGCTCAAAAGGATCCCCCTGTTTAATTTTGCTGCATCAAACACTGTGCAAATAACTGACAGCTGCACAAACACACAGTAGACACTGTGACAAGATGAAACTCTGAATAAACAGGTAGAGACTCCTGCATGACAAAGGATACTATAAGCTTATGGTCAGTGAGTTTAATATGACGTACATGGCAGAGAAAAGGCTGTATTGTGTCCTCTTTCTGAACAAGCGCACTTTTCCCACAGAGCTAAAACACACACAAAAACACACACAAACGCACACAGACACACTCTTGCTTACGGTTTTCCCACAGTGCTCGGCACTCCCGGGGGAGTAAATTGCAGTAATCCAGGGCAGCGAATTCAGACACAGCAATTACACCACAGTGAACAGCTTGGGAACCTACATACACACAAACACACACACACACACACACCCATACACACACACACACTATCGTTATATCATACTGCATGCACGGATTCATTTGCTTGGCACTACGGAGCATCACTGATGTCTTGATGCAGACACTCACTTCAGTCCCCCTGTCTGTCTCTAACAGTCTTTTCTCTGTCACATTCATGTTATTAAAGCACATACAAGCACACACATGAAATACATACATACATAAACACACATGTATACACGCATGCTGTACTGAGCAGCCATCCGCCTGTCAACGCTGCAGCAAATTAACTGACATCAAACACCGGTGAGCACAGGCTTAGACATGTAGGGGACACAGTCTCACTGAGAGAAAGGAGGGAGGAGAGGAGGAGGGGTAGATGGACATGGGGGTGAAAAGCAGGTAGAGAAAAAGATGAGGAAAATTAGAGAAAAAGGAAAAGGGAGAGGGCGGGAGGAGAGTAGCAGGGGTGCTAAAAGAAATGATAAATGCAAGGTTTAAGGAACACTCCAAACCAAGAAAAGACTGGTCAATGTGAAAGAAAAACAACAACATACAACAGACAACCATTGTGTTCCTGATAAGTTATACTGCAACGTCAGAATCATCCTTAAAGTTAAGCATATTCTTAATGTCAAACATGCCCATACATGACTGAACATATTTATGCATCTAATACATATTTGTTCATTTATTTGTACATTTATTAAGCAAGTATCAGACAGAGTTACAACATTTTAAACAGATTAGCAATGCAGCAGGTGTTCTGTATAGCAAGTCTTGCTAAAGTGAGTTGGTAGCCTCCATCAC
>JAQNCA010000014.1:24802748-24819341 GCA_029783725.1 Acanthurus tractus
TGTGTGTGTGTGTGTTTGAGAGAGAGATTTAGAATGAGTATGAGTGTGTGAGCTTGAGTCTCCCTCAACAGTGGCACAAGCTCGCAGTGATCTCACTTCAACAAACTGAATGGGAGTTAGTTACAACACACACAGAGCACTGGAGAGGAAGCAGCGGGCTGAAACTGCTGAGTGTTGGCGCGAGCGCACTCATGTTTGTGTATTTTGTGCAAATTAAATTTGGTCCTGATTGTGAACAGCAGAGGAAACTTCAGGACACAGCAGGAGTTCAGTCCACAGCTGCAAACTAAGGATTCAGTCAGAAACTCCACAGGCAGCTGCGTGAACACTCAGCATTTACATCCTCTCACATACATCAAAAAGTACAGAAAGTTCATCACCTCAAATGCATTAGTGAAAAAAAAAAAAACACCACTTAAGTTCGTACTTTTATTCAAAGTGCAAGCCTTAAGATTCTTGTTGAATTTGGCTCTGTCTGTAGTGAAGGTGATAATGCTATGAAGGTTTTTATGAAAACAGGTCCTGGATTTTTTCATCGAGAAGGACCGGACCTCAAGTCCCTGTTCATGTGCAAAGCGTTTGAATTCTGTGTAAAAATGACGGAGCCATTTGTTGTAAAATAACATTAAATGAGTCTTGAATCTTTAAATGTGATTAACATTTCGAAAAGAGATTCATTTGGAAATATTTTACATTGAAAATGTCCGATTCTCAGAAAAACCTGCAGTTATGAAAAAATCTGCCAGTGATCATTTTTATGTTTCCAGTGTTACATAAACATTTTAGAGGTAAACGATGTATATTGTATTTGTAAATTCCTATTGAAACTGTTGCATGTCTATGGGACTGTGCATTAAACGCTAGACTAAAAACACTATGCAACACAAAGAATAAACCAGTAAATGACAATGACTTGAAATTGTACAGAGAACATTTTAGTTTTCTATGATGGTCAACAGACTTTAGAAAACCACAAAAAATATAATGTGCTGCTACTGAACCGAAGACTGAAGATTCAGATTATAGGATTATTGTTCTTTTTAATATGATGTCAGCCAGTTCTTTAATTTAGTTTTTAAGTTTAATTATTTTTTTTACAAATGTAAAATATTTTATTCATCAGATTTTGCACTTTTTTCATCTCCCTCAAATAGATAAGAAATTAAAAGAAGTCTTATTTTATTTAAATGGGAAAATATTGGAAATATAAGATTGTAAAATGATGTGGTTTGTTTAAGTAAAAGAGTTTTGTTGTTTTTGACATTAAAGGGTTTACTTAAAGGAATACTACCCTTATTTTGGAATAAACTAACTTAGCTAAAATAAATCAAGTTTCCACACCTTCCTACACAATTAAATGATGTTTACTTCTCAATTATACCAGAGTATTCTATGAATAGTTGATTTTGTGCTGATTAACAAGCTCCTTTACTCACTTCCCCCCTCTGTTGGCCAATAAGCAGGAGAGCTAATGCAGGTGACCTCAGGCATGTTTTTCACTTCTTCTTCTGTCACTGTGGGACACCGAAGCAGAAAGTTATGCTTACACTGAACACCCAAAGGTGGGAGATATTATAATGATACTATGCACTTACACTTGTAAGTGCTTAGTATCGTTTGACTTTGGGTTAGCACAAGAAAGAAAACACCGGACAGGCGCATCCTTTCCAAGATTTAACTTACTCTGTGGTGTGCAGTGAGTTTTACAACGTCCCCTGAGCTCAGTGCAGGTGCCATCTGTCTCACTGTAAAACAGAAACGGGTTCAGTGGGAGAAGAAGTTTTGAAGAAACTGTCAGATCTGAATGTAGGTCAGCAGGTTCCCACACCAGCTCCGCTCTGCTGTCCAGGAGCTTTGACTCTTTGGCTATTTCTGACAAACCTACAGACTTTCCGCTCAGCAGAGGAGAAAACTTTAGAGCCTCTTGTCTGTTAGTGTTTTCGGAGCTCAGTTGATTCTCTTGTTTCTGGGCTCATGTTCGACTTTTTTTTCCATTGCTGAATTCATTTAATTTGGCTGCTGCAGCAAAATCTCCCCACAGGGATCGATACACACTTATCTTTAAGTATCTAAAATCAAACAGATGATTTTTCCAACAAAGTGCTACAATGTGTGTCTGTGTGTGTGTGTGTGTTTGTGTGTGTGTGGCAGTCAGGAGCCACACTGCACACAGCTGGTGGTGCGGCAGCAGCGTCTCGTCCCAGCAGGGTGTATTCTTAGCTCCCTAAAGCCCAATAAGTGAAATGAGATTAGACTACGCACACACACACACACACACACACACACACATACACACATACAACCAAAACCTCAACCACTACCACCACCACACACACATAAACACACACAAGCTTTAGACTGAGCCCATGTGTGATGAAAGGCTTGTGCTGAAGTCTCCTCTCTGTGAGTTTTTTCAATCTTTCCACATCTGCAGGTTGCGACTGAAACCAGCTCCGATGTCACACTTTAACATAAATGTTCGGTGCTCTTTAGCATTTCATTGAAATGTTTCTTTTGTATTTTTTCTTACTTAATTATCTCAAAGGTTGGAAAATTAATCTTGTTCCACACTGTCTGAAAGTAAAACATTCTGTATGTTCTGAATCAGCATAGAACAAATACTGAGGCCCATTTTTTATGGCTGCACTATTTAATTTAATTACTTTGTACATTGTTTTATGCAAACTTTCTCCAAAATGTAGCCGTGGTGTTTGAAATCTTTGGTAGCTTTCCTTATCTAGTTTTTTTTTTTTTTTAATAAATTAAATTAAATTAAAAGTGGTGTTGAGATTATTTGGATTTTAACTGACTTACTTTAACTTAGTGGATGTATATTGTGGGCAAAAAGAAAATTCTACCATTAGGCGGCTTTTTCAGAAGACAACCTCTCCTTCCATAATCCCTGTGTAACAGTTTTAAGAATTCACACTGCTGCATTCAGATAATATCACGGTTATATTGTTATTATTTTATTTTTTGTTATTAAAATGAAACATGAAACTTTATTAATTGCTGCAATGTGTTTTATCTCACATGTGAGTTTCTATCAGACTATGCTTCATATGATGGTAGTGTATTTTGTTGTTTGCTCATTTGCTGCTTTACTTCTGTGATTCATAATCATTTATGATGCAGTATGATGAGTATTGGGTATGTATTGCTTGCCTTGCAATTTAGACTTATTTGGTTTTATATTTTTTCTGTCTCGTCTTACTTTTAATATACTCATTTTATTTTAGTTGTTAATCATATATAGCTTCTTATTGTTTAACTGTACGTTCTTTTTGTCTTTGTGCTTCCAAAACACATAAAATTCCTCTGTGCAGATCAATTAAGATGGAACGTTTGTTATCCCTGTATCCTGTATCTTGCATCATGTCTTGAGATTGTCTTGTCTTATCATATTGATATGTCTGCATAAAGGTGTATCTTTCATTGTTGTACAAACAAACATTTCCTGTTGATTGAATAAGGTATTGTTAGGTCTTACACAGACCCTGGTTTTAAATAAACTTAAGGATGCAAAAACTCAACATTATCTAATCTCTGTTCTGTATCTGCTTATTTCATCATTACAAACTACTGAATCACTGAATCACTTATACTGAATGAACATTCAAACTTAACTCAGTGCCAAGTTTATTATGGCAGCAACATGTTAAAAAAAATGCTCTGCATGTTTGTTCATCATTTTACACACCTCTCCCCATAATTCATTCTGACATATTTGGTATATTTGGAAAAATCGAAGTTCTCACTGGAGTTAAAAAGTGTCCTATGGGTTTTTTAAAAAGTTATTATAATGATGGACCCTGGCAGCACTGATTCCTGTACAATAAGTGTGTTTTTTCTCATGTACATTTATTGTTATGTAAATAAAATATCATTTTTCAGTCTTTAGTCATCCTACTTCGCCAGGATCAGGTGAGTCATATAGAGTCCTCAGTTGTACTACACAAGGCCAGCATGGCCGCCTCACCTTATTATCCTCCTACAATTTTTTCATCAATCAATAGTGTGTAGCTGACATTTGTCATATTATTGGGATTTGCTGGTTTCAAATGCAGACGTTTTGCAGCCAAGCTTTAAATAGCCCGTTGACCGCAGAATATTTGGTTGAGTGTGTGACAGGGAGAGTGAGGTGCTGCCAAGAAGTGTGTGCGGTTGGAGGAGTGTGTGTATGTGTGAGAGGAAAAGAGAGCGTGTTTATGTGTGTGTTGGAGAGGAGTGGAGGGCGGCTGGGGAGGGCATTAGTGAATGGCTGTGCTATTGCATCCTCCCGAGAGACCTCTAAAACACACACATTGTCCCGTCTACACACACACACACACAGACACACACACACACTCTACCTTAGCAGCGCACTAAACCCGCCTCCTTCATCCCCAAAAAACTCCCATCTCGCTGCCATACCTCTATATCCTCGCACCGCCCCTCAACTTAAGTCGGCACACACTCTCTCCTCTGCCAGACTCACCCAGAGACGGTGGTGTGTGAAGAGGGCCAGTGCGTATTTACGCTCGGAGTGTGTGCATGTGTCCGGGGAGAGTTGGAGAGCCTGCAGCGCGCTTGTCAGAAGAGTCCTGCATGTCTGAGAGCGGGAACCGGCAGCGGGTGATAAGCCTCCAGAGAAGAGGAAGAAGCTCCCGAGAGCTGTTCATTTAGGTTTTTATTTGCCTGCCTCTCCACGCGCTCTCTCGGCTGGCGTTAACGCGCAGCTGAGAAGCAAAGCAAACAAGTTGATTAAGAAGAAGGGTCCGATTCAGCCCGAGTGGCTCCAGAGTTTTGAACGTATTTTTAGCATCCCTCTTTCTCCCTCTCCCCGTCCCTTCTGAGTGCGGAGTGGTAGAGGGAGGGACGGGAGAACCGGGCGGACGGACCGTGAAGCTGCGCGCCTCCCCGTAGATGATCCACTGGATGCGGGACAATGGATTAAAACAGCCACCTCCGGACCCTGTGGCTGCTTGTTTTTTCACCGCCGACCCCGTGTCCATCTCGGGATTATTTCAGCTTTCACAGACACCCCCTTCCTCCCTCTCGAGATGACCGAGGAATATGTTTTGCGGTGCGTCCTGATGCTCTGCTGTGCGCTCCTGTCTGCCAACGCGAGTAACTGGCTGTAAGTTGGACTCCACGTTTGTAACACTGGTTGTAGAAAGTGGACCGCATCCTTCACTCTTTTCTTTTCCGCTGTTGTTATTCACCTGACCTCCTTCCATTCCTCCTCTTCCTCACATGTTCACTCATCTTCCTCTGTTCCCTCCTGCGGCCGCGCAGGTTAATTGTTAACCATCACTCTCTCCTTCTCACTCTCTCTCTCTGTCTGTGTCTCTCTGTCTGTCTCTCACAGACTTAATAACTTACCAGCCACATCCCCCCGCAAAGACCCTTTAAAAAGCCACCAAGTGAAAAAGCACATGTTCTTTTTGGAAAGGTGCAGAGTTCCAAGGGTGAAATCTGATATTCTTGATAGAAAATGACATTACATTTCGCAAAGGAAAGGAGTATATTTAATGGCAGGTGGAAATGCGACAATAATATTCACGTCCAACCTGAGGGAAGGAAAAAAGGTTTATAAAGTAGATGACAGATGTGATTTTTCCTAAGTTAACAGGTTTCCTCCGGCTTTTTTTCCCTGACAGCTTGAAAAACCTATTTTTTTTCTTTCTTGCAGAAAGAATTAAGACTTCTTGAATGCACCTTTAAAACTTAATGTAACAATTTTCTTGTTAAGAGTAAAAATACAATAAAACTGAATAATGCTTCACTTAAAAGGCCTTCAAGGAACTGTGAGGAGTTTATCAATCAAACTGAACTGCAGCCATAGACTAATTTTTTTCATTAAAACATAAATATTCTAACGAATTGTCTGGACATGAATATGACACAGATATTAAAGTGATAATAAATTATAAAATATATAAATGAACTAAGCAGAATAAGAGCAGTATTAATTCACCACTAAATTCTGCAGGCAGACATCTATTGTCTTAATAAATGTCAGAGTAAAACAATAAGAATATGACATTTGATGAAGGCAAATTAAAAGTTCAACAAGGTCACAACATGCTCACAGATGAATACCAGCCCATACTGAATATTTTATTATTCATTTAGACATGTTATTTAGGGAAACTTTAGCGCAGACAGACTACAGGGGCTCTAAATCCCCGCTGAGGATAACACACAGTGTGACTCTGTAGCTGAACTGCACGGTGCCACCTCTTCCTGGGGCCGGTCGGATGGGTCGCATGTGTGTGCCTGCTCTCCCAGCAGCTTGTGGGAGGTGGTTAGGTGGGTTTCTGCATTCCTCCGCAGGCTCCGCTCCATTTTCTGCTGCCATTCATTCCTCTTAACTTCAGCAAATTTACAAGCGGTGATCATCATTCAGGGAGGACCTTTCTGTTCTCCTGCTGGGAATCGAGGCTCAGGCAGTGTGATTTACAGCCGACACTGATAGTTTAATATTGTATGACACGATTGCCCTCACTTATAATCTTTCTATAATGACTTAACATGTGGCTGCTGTGCTGAATAATGTATGTTTCCTTTGACATTTGCTTTTTTTTTACTTCACTAATTCTCTGTATTACCTCAGTCCGACACCTTTGAAGATTTATAATAGATTCACTACAATTGTGTGTTTACATCAGGTTAGAGCTGCAGACAGCCTAACTAATAATGCTGACAGATTCATCAGAACAAATCAAATTAGAGTGCTACTAAACAGCACTGCCTACCTTGAACTCTGTCACTGAGTGCAGAGTAATTGTGCTGTTTGAGGCTGAAGGCGTGGTGACAGCAGCGCAGAGCAGGCATGTACAGGCAGGCTGCCGAGCTGCCAGTCTGCTCGACGGGATTGCACTGTTGACGAATATCTGTGTGGGGCTGCACGGACTGTATGTCAGGCCTCGACACCTTGACAGTGCCTCGAGCCTCAGTTTCACCTCCACACAAGCAGCAGGTACACTCAGGGTCAAAGGATGGGGAGCAATTCGGGGGGAGACATTATTGCTGTAAGCTAGGACCACTGAACATGCAACAATTAACCACTGAGCAGCTTCCCACAGCAGCATCTGATCAGACGGGGCTGCTCATTAGAATTGTTTGTTAAATGATCATCTCTTTATGTCTGACAACTATTCACTACATGAATTTTTTTTATCTTGGCTCACAGTAAATTGAGTATGAAATATATGAAATAAGGTGAGTCAATCTGCTTTTTTAAGGCTGTGTATAATCATAATTTAGGGGTCGACTGCATTAAATAATTAGTAATGATTAGAAAGTATAAGTTTCATCTAAAAAATACAACTCTGTTATTTCGTCTTAAAACTTCCGGTTTACACTGGAAGTGGGTGGTTTGTGCAGACTGACACTTCTGCTTTTAATCGCCTTGGCTTGTGCCTGCATTTCAGCACATATCTGAGCAGTTTCACAATGCAACACAGCATTAAGGAGTGACAGGGCAGGAAGGTAGTAAGAGACACACAGTCTGACATTTAAATAGCGGCAGTAATCAGGCTCAATCTGATCTCCCGCGCAGCTCTGTGATCAGCCAGTTACCATTATGGTGACTGTTCTGAGTGTGTTTGTATTGGCATTTTATTGTTTGTGACATAATAGAAGTTGTTTGAGTTTGAGCAATGGACCTATTACAACCTGTCATCATCTAAGTTACAGTCACAAAATCATTAGTTACATTATTACTCACAATCTAGTATTTTAATGATACAGGTGCACCAGAGTATTGTGAACGAGTAGGTCAAGATTTCAACAATACAGTGTATATGATGGTGCCATGTGGAGTGAACAGTTTGAATTAATGGTGGATTGCAAACGGTCTGCTTTAGTTATCATTTGTAAAGAAGGCATCATACTGTGAAGTGCATCTGAGCTCATGAAATTTTCCATCATAGAGATTAAGCTGCTGCTGTCACCGCGGAGTGAGAAAGTTGAGCTAATTCCAGTTGTAAGGGAGTTAAGGTTGAATGTAACTTGGTCCTTTCAACCAGATTACAATGCAACTATGACCTCCTCATAAATTGAGTAACCAACTGTGAGAAAAGAATAAAAAATGTTTGAACTGATTCTTACTGAGACTTATGAAGTTTTCACTTTCTTGTTTTATTTACTATAAGCACTGAAAAGCAATTCAGATATTTACTCTTAGACTTTACAAAGCTCCTACAGAGCCACAAAGGACATACAACTCTTTTGACAGTAGGAGTACTACTGATGATTAGTAAACTGATCTTTATGTGGAAAACTGGTGGAGTGCCCCTTTATGGAAGGTCCACCAGTTTTATGGGGTTGTTCTTTTTGTTTATACCTCTAAAAACTTTTCAAGAATTAAATTACATTTAGCGTAGCCATTGAATATAAATTTGATTTTATATTAAATCACTGTGTTCCAGGCCGAAAAATTACCCAATACTTGAACAGATGAGAATTTAAACCAAACATTGTGATTTAGAAATGAATAAAACAGTTGCAGTTTGCTTATAGTATTGTTGCCATAAATTGTCACAAAAATTTCCTGGCTTTCTTTCCCTAAAGGTAGATAATTTTGGGGGAGGATTTTCGCGTTCAGTAATCTGACTTTTCTGGTTTTTGGATTTATTTTCAGATAAAAGAAGCAGCACGATTGTCACTTGTGGCTCTGAAAAATTTAAGGAGTGTGATAGAGCTAGGGCTGGGTCTCTTTTTTCTGACATTTATATATATCTAATAAATGAGTTATTATGGATAATAATATATATTATGGAAAATACTCAGATGACCATGGATTTTATTGCTAGTCACAGCCCTACCCTGTTCATAAACTGTATCATGAAAAATTTTATAACAATGCATGTAAAACAATGCAACAGCATAAAAACAATAATCTTCAAGTAAAAGTTCTTTTTTCAACTCTTTTTCCCTAATTGAGAGTAGAAGCTGTTAATATTAGGACTCATTTTAATGACTTTATATGCTGTTGAGTAGCTTCATTTTTACTAATACATTCTAATTTATTAGTTGATTTATATCAATTATCATTAATCTGAGTCTGTGTTAAGTTATAAGTAAAATTGTTATTAAATGTAGAGGATAAAAAAACTTTTCTTTTCAAAATACGACTGAGTTAAGGTAAAAAGGAACACGACAAGTGAGTGCAAGTACTTTAAAACTGTACTGAAGGAAAATACAAAACTAAAAGTAATTACTTACATTCCACCACACCTGACTATGATTCAAATAGCTGAAATGTTTTTTACACCCCCAGCTGTTCCTACGTCACAGTAAACCGCAGCCTGAACCGGACTGTTTATTTACCTCACCTGTAGCTCTGCCTGCGCATGTCACTCGTGAGCCAGGATGTGATCGCTTTGCCAAATCTCTGTGGCTGCTGAGTCATGTTTAGTGTCCCGCTGCCGAATAGGGATTTGAATGCTACTTTTCATTAGTCCGTCATCACCCTTCTCCTCCTCCTCCTCCTCCTCCGCCTCCTCCCCCTCCTCCCCTTCCTCCTCCTGCCCTGCTCCGACTGGTTTCAGCTGCACCTGCGCGCTGCACTCCAGGTCTGTCGTGTGTGCTCCAGAGTATGTGTGTGTGTGTGTGTGTGTCATTTGTTTTTGAGCTGGCATCTTCCTCACAACTGGCACCCAGTGAGTAATTACCACTCTGTCCAGAAGAAGTGAAGCCACTTACAGCACACCAGCTTGCACTTAGAGATATGCAGAGAGAACAGAGAGGCAAGGAGAGAGAAAACAGAAAAGGTGTGTGTGTGCGTGTGTGTGTGTGTGACGGTGTATAAATGTGTGTTCTGAAATCAAATCAAAGAATCTAGGAATGTACTGGCTTGTGACATACCAAAAGAATTATGGATGGGACATGTGGACAGTTGTTACACCCCTAATGGGAATGATATTGGTTCATATGGTTATAAATGAAATGAACATGTTGGGGGAATCCCCACTGTTCAGGGGATAAGAAGCCATCCATGGAAATGTTGTGTTCAAGGTTGGATTAGCTTTAGGCACAAAAAGATTTGATTAGCTGTTGGGAAAAATAATGGTTGGGGTTAAAGTTAGCACATACTCAAGGTTATTTTAATCAGCGGTTTTATAATTAGCTATTGTTGGATGTAAGTTATGTTCTGTTGACTCTTCCATCCACCTCAACCTCCACCCTTTACAGACTCTGTTTATCCATAACAGTGTCACCTCATCTCCTCCTTTGCTCCTGATGAATGGAAATCAGAACTCTTAACTCATAACTTATAACACTGCCTCTTCAATGTAAAAAAAAAGGGTTTTGGATGCATGTGCTGAAACAACTGATTGTGTTGTTTTAACCCAATGCTGTAGATGGTTTGTTACGCCAAACTATCTGTTAAGTTGTCCTGTTAAACTGTTTCGTAAGGGGAACACACTGTAAAAAATACTGAGCAGGTGACTGGACCAATCATCAGCGTATTACTGATTATCATAGACTTTCTTAAACCAATCAGATTAAATCATAGCATGTAGTAAAGGAGTGCTACCAGCTGCAACAGTTGGTGATCAAACTCCTGCTTGAGGCAGTTGGGAGAAGAGTGAGAACATCTTTTCCGTTTAGAAAAGTTTTCAGTGCCATTCTCTGCTCCTCTTTTAATGATGAAATAAGTAGGTACAGAACTTTGTACAAACACTCATGGTTACAGAAAAATCTGAATAATTTTGGTGATCTGCAGAAAAAGATCTGAGGTGCAACACCGTGCTAACATGAAAACACAGCCATCTTTTAGTTTCAACAATAACACTTTTCAGAAAGGAATATTTTCGATATTAATACTCAGTTAAATGTTTCATTGTTTTAAAATGTTTTGAAAGGTTACATACAAAAACTTCTGACACTGACCCTAAGAAAAAGAAAAACCCTTGTGGTTGTGAATAAGTACCTTCACTACTGCTGTGGCAAAAGAGGGATTACATCTGGCATCTGTCTGTCTGAAAAGATTAAAAAAAGACGTTAACCTTAGTTCTGTTTCATTGTTTGGTTAAACTGTTATGAATCTGCTCTGCTGAAAGGATTATAATCTTTATTTATTTGTTCAAGAAAGCTCATGCTCTTTAAAACCTAGAAAGAGTTAAGTGTTTGCTTTTGAAACACTTTACTTTTAGTGGGGAACATTGTGTTCAAGGGTGGATTATGTTTGCTACTGTCAATATGAAGAGAAAGAAACCAGAACATGTGAATGAAAAAGGTTTAAAAGGTTGATTAAATCACTAAATCTTCTGATCAATAGAATTTTCCAAGATATCCTCTCTGAAATAAACTACTCGGCATTAGGGGTGGGCGATATATCGAATATACTCGATGGAATCGATATCGATCTATAAATCTGATGAGATGAGGTGTATGAAATGACTATATCGCGAGTACGAGTTGTCACGTAAATGTTTTAAGCCGTCAGCATGAAAATTCTCTTTGAGTTTTGCTTCTTTCACTCTCTCCTAGCGCTCCTCTCACAGCACGCAGCACACTCCCCGGCCCATCCACAAAACTTCCCTTCGCGCATGCGTATTTTTGTATCAGGTGAGGAGGCAAGAGAGTAAGGAGAGAGCGAAAAAAAGTGAGGAGCCTCAGCGAGTAATGAGTAAGGGACGTTAATTGAAGATCGAGACGGTTCCGAGGAAAAACACGTTCCCACTCCTCCTGTGATGTGACTGTTACTGTGTTACTGTTCCTACCATGCCATTATTTATTTTTATTTGTTAAAATCTTGTCAATGCAGCAGCCTGGTTTTAAATACCGTAATTTCCTGACTATAAGCCGCTACTTTTTTCCGACGCTTTGAACCTTCCGGACAAATATAAACGAGAACGTGTTTGACGAAGTGATATGTCAAACACATCCGATGCTGTTAAATTCCGACACTGAAGAAGACAGCTTTAGTGGTTTTAGTTGTTAAATTTAGTGGGTACGGCTTATATACAGGTGCGGCTTATAGTCAGTAAAAGGTTTGCCAAAGTTAATTTGATTGTGATTTTTCCCCTTTTTGAATGCAAATAAAAAAACTCCAATAGAAAGGTCAACTTTAATCATAATACTGATGTCATTTTATGCATCAAAGGGTTGAATTTAACATTTATATAGTGATTTACAGGAGAAATAAAAAAATCAAGATATATATCGTGTATTGCAATATAGCCTAAAAGTATTGAGATATTGGTTTTAGGCCAATACGTGCAACCATATTCGACATCTTGTCAGTAAAATTTTAATGGTATGCATAATCATCGCAACACTTTGGTTATCTGTTTTTGTGCCGTTGTCAGAGTGAATACCAGATTCTGATTGACAGCAGAATGTCTATTAATTTCTGATACTGGACACGCAGACGCTACAGGATGGTGACTGTTACACTCGTGCTAAAAAGCACCCTGTCCTTCTGACCAGTTCCTTTATGTGTTTGTGAAGATGTTGATCTTAATTTTAGGACAGTGCCATGGCAGAGTAGCTAGCTTGTGTTGTTGATTGTCAAATTACTGTTTTATTGATCTATTTAATTTCTCCCTTTGCCAAGTCATACATAAAATTCTCTTTACAACTGGAGAGGTTAATATTTGTTCCATTACATCAGAACTTAATGGGATGATAATTACTGTGCCAAGTTTTGGTTAAACTCTTGGGTGTTACCTGAAAAGTGGAGACATAGCTTGTAAAAAATGTATAGAAACATAAATTGTTGGTCTTAATTTTTATTTCTTTAGCAGGTGACCATGGTACAACCACGATAATGCCCTTTGAGATGTGCATTATCAGGATTTAATGGACAATGCAGAGGCCTGTGTGTGGGATGGTTGCCTCCATGTTATCCATTAATTCCTGATAATGGACGCCTCATTGGGTATGATCCCTTAAATATACTGTAGGACAGAAAGCACACACACTGCTCTTTCTTTCAAGGCCTCTGCTCTGTGTCTGTCTTTGTGTGTGAGTGTGTAGGTGTGTGAATATACATGCATATGTCCTGGACATCCATGGTGGGGTGCTAAAGAGAGGGCAGCTGATGGGTAACCAGAGAAAGCAGAGACCTTGGCATTGCGGTACACACTGGCGCCTAACACTTCTTCCACACACTCACTCACTCACACACATACACACACATAAATGTGGTAAAGCTGTGGCATGTTATTTCGAGCTCTCTTGTCACCAGAGTGTGTACAATTATCGTGACAAACTTGGAGCCACAGGGAATCGCCAAGGATGACCAGATTACCAGCAGAGAGCTGACGAGGAAACACCTGGGTTGCTGAAAGATGAGAGACAGCTCCGGCAGATACACAGAGAGGTGCATGGGGCTTTTAGGAGAAATAACATACCCTCTGGTGGCCATGATGGTAGGCTTGTGCTCCAGGAAAACAATGGATGTGAACAGCTGTTTGCATTTCTAAATGTATACTGTTGCTTCAGTCAGATGCATTTGCTAATGAGCAAAACAAGCAGATGGAAATATATTAAAACATTTGAAAAAGTTTTTATCAAATGCAAATACCTGTTATAATGAACCAGAGGTTTTCAAACTTTGAGGGCCACCTCCTCAGGGGGGCAAGGGAGGAATCATCAATAAAAGATGTGCTTTATTCTCCTTGCAAGTCAGCTAATTTTTGGAAGATTGTGGACCAATAAGCATCCTACAAAAGACCACAGGTCTGCCTGAAAACAACAATGGTGGGAGAAAAGCAAACAAGCAACAAAATATTGTTGTTTTCAATGATCATTTGAAAAAGACAATAGCAGCTCCTAAAATGCAGCCATGGCATCAGTTATATCAAAACTGGAAAGTACTGCTTTGTTGAAAGAAGAGCAAATAATGGCAGTTGAGGCTAGTCTTGATGGAAAAGATGTTTTCACTCTCATTTTGACCAACTGCAGCAGTTTCATTTACTCACTCCCTCTGCAGCTAGTGCTCTGTTATGTTACATTATATGGCAATAGATCTGATTGGTTAAAGTAAGTCCATGATAAACATACCCACTATGTTTTGAAAGTGCATGCCCTTTTCCAAACAGTTTCCAAGGATGACTTCCAAGATGGTTCTGTGTAACAAACCATTCAGCATGTCAGGTTATATTATTCCAGAACTTTCCAGAGGAATCATCAAGTTTTCTTCAGTTTGAAAGTTGTACAGTTATGGTTGAATGTTTTCCAGTTTGCTAGAATGTAAACAAACATAGGCTAAAAGAATGGGTTAAGTCCTTCAATTTAAGTTATTGTCAAGGGGTAAAACATATTTAAGTTAAGTTAGTGGAAGAACATACTTGGGAGGATAAGCAACATTTAAAGTACATTATATTATTAGTAAATTCAATGTTTGACTTTGGTCCATAGATAAACAAATAATTCTTTATATGCCTAAATGTTACTTAATCTATACACATTTGATCTTATTCTTAAATTGAAAACTTTTCAAAGGATCTTTCAAAAAGGCAATGAGGGATTGGTACCAGAAAGAAGAGACTATCCTGAAAATTCTCACCCCACACACAGAGTTCTTTATAAATACAGGCTTGTGTACAACATGCAGTTGATACACATGTGTTAACTGTGTAAATAGTAAGCAGGAGTGTAAATGGTGCGTGTCCAAACCTGCCTGCTGCACATGAATGACTTCAATTTTACAAGCAAGCTTATCTTCTTATCTATCCAATCCGCAAGTTACTTTCTTTTCAAATTATCTGACTAACGCTTGTGGTAAGTGGTGGAATAGGCTACTAACTTGAATCTTAGAGTGTGATCTAGACTCACTTTATATGTAAAGTGCCTTGAGACAACTTGGGTTGTGATTTGGCGCTGTATAAATAAAATTTGACATGATTTGATTTTAATTTAACTATGTCTCCTTCAAAAGCCGTGCAAGTGCTACTAGATGGACTGTGATTTTGTAAAGACATTCTAGTCTTGTCTCATTCCCAGCATGTAAAATATTGACACTTTGTTGTACCCCTTGGAATCCCACACAGATACATCAAGGTTTTTAATAAACTCAAATATAAATGAATCCATGTCAGTATGGAATGCTTATGGCAACTGCTCCACCCGAAGTAGTCCAAAGAGCAACCCAGTCCTAACAGTCTTTTCACAAAGCTAACCCAGTATATTTTTTACTTTTTTACTAAAACCAACCAAGTACTTTTGTTGCCTAAACCCAGCTAAAATGCAAGCATTTAACAATGTAAAACTCATGTCTGGAAATGCTTTGTTGCAGACAGTATTTGTGTGTTGGACACAAAAGTTCAAGCTTATCTTGTGTGCTGTTGTCAAAAGGGATTATATTTAAGTATAAAAGTATTGGACATTTATGGTTCCCAGAGGATGAATCACTTTGTTAATCATTTCACAACTGCTCTGCCATCATGAGCTCAAAATTTCAGTCACTGAGGAATCAGCAAATTTTAGCATGCTAACATGCTAAACTAAGAGGGTGAACTTGGTAAACATTGGAACTGTTACACATCATCATGTTAGCATTGTCATTGTGAGCATGCTGGTATGCCATGGGAGAGTCTTTTTGCAGCATACAGAATGACAAAGTGATACAGAAACCAAAAGCTGCACCATGTAAATTATTAATGTTCACAAAGACACTGAGACATGCTTCCTCAAAAGCAAGTATTATTGTTGTGCTTTTTAGCTTTCTCCTGCTAAAATTAATTAAACAAAACCATCAGCTTGTGTTGTAATTTATGATGCTATTTTTAACACCTTTTAGCCATTTGTTAAGCTAGCTAATAAGCTAGCTTTACCTGACCACAGAAATGGTCACAGGTACCCAACACAGGAATCATCTATTGCCAAGTTCTGCATTTAGAAACAATCAGCTGTTCACAGCTATTGTTTCCCAAGAGCATACCGACCTCTAACATGGCCGCTGGGGTGTTTGTGACATCACCTGATAGACCTTTACAGACGGAAACCAAACAATAGAAAACATGCCGGGGAATCAGAGGACAGTGACATTAAAACAGGCTGGACTGACTGTGTTGAATTAGGCTTGTATGCATGGACATAAAACTGACACACATAAGCAACACACACACACAAACCACGGAGCCATGGCACCAACACCAGCCAGGGGTTAATTGTGCGGCTTTTATTGCCTCTTGTCCTAAATGTGTGAAAGTGTTTTTTTTTGTGTGTGTATAGATGTCTGTGTGTGTGTTCATGTGTATGCATGTGTTTGTGTGTGTGCATGTGTGTGAGGGTTTTGGTGTTGGCAGAGCGTGTTATTTTTAGGGGGAAATGAGCTCTAGTGGAGCCAGCAGAATATAAATACACCCAAACACACGCGTGAACATACAGACACACACACACGCATACAAGCTGCTGAGTAACTGTGATAACTGAACTCATCACATAGTTTTCACTTTCAACTTTTTACCTTGTTATTGCTTTACTTTCTTTCTTCACTTTCTACTTCCTTACTCCTGTCAGCAGCACTTTCCTTTTTCATTTTGATGTTTTGTTCCATAAGCATTTAGAGACTTTTATTGCTCAGTAAGATATGTGCCGTTTGAGAGTCTTCTTTCTATTTCTTTTTTTTTTTTCCCGGTGAAGTATTAT
>JAQNCA010000014.1:24819890-24837413 GCA_029783725.1 Acanthurus tractus
TGTGCCGTTTGAGAGTCTTCTTTCTATTTCATTTTTTTTTTTCCCGGTGAAGTATTATAGATTTTATTTTACTTGGGAAAATGCAGGCTTATATGCTCAAAAGCTTTACATTCAATACTTCAAAGCTCAGTTTATTTTTTAAACTAAATGTATTTTATTAAATACTTGATCTTTATGACTTGAGATCAACAACTAGCTTTCTGTATGTAGTTACATTCAAGTCAAACTCTGATCTGCATCTTGCAAACAGACTTTTGAAATAGCAAATAGCAAATTCTCTGGTCCCTTGATTATTTTTAAAGACAATTAATATTTTCTTTACATTTCACTATTCCATTAGTAGAATTTACAATACCTACACAGTAGTAAGGTGTGTTGAGGGTAAGACAATTAAAACCATTTGACTGTGGTCATGGTTATATAATATCTTGAGTTGATGATAAGATGCTGCTGCAGGTGTTTCATCATCTTTTCATCAACCTCATATTTCTTAGTGAAATGCCAGTTCCTTAGTTGTGCAAAGATAACTCTGATGCAGTCAGGTACATCATCCCTGAATTAATTCAACCTTCATAAAGATTTCAATGTTTGGTTTCTAACGATGTTTATACTATTTTGTCCCATATGTTTATACCAATGATGGTTGGCAAAATAACAGAATCACCTTAAATTAATGCTGTGTGATCTTTACTTCACTTTGTTGTTTGAGAGTCACAGTATATCATACATACAGGGTGTACATTTCTGGAGAAAAAAACCCTTGAAATGTTAGCAATAGTTAAAACAATGTGACAGATGTGTTAAGATAATTATCCACACACAGGACACAGACTTCAACGCTTTTAAACAGCTCTAGGGGTCAGCGTGAGGTTAGAGTAAGTCAGATTTATCTTTTTTTTTACTCTGTGAAATTCTTCTTGACCCCTTTTTCATCCTTTGGAAATAATGAGGTCTGTTGAGAGCTCTTCTTGGATGTGCAGATAGATATGACATGTTGCCTACAACAATCCTTCACTAATCTGTCATATTAGGTCATTTGACTGATTTGCTGACATTACTCGGATATTTCATGGTCACATTTTCTAAAAATGCAGATCCTAAGTTTTAGGTTTCATACCATGGATCCAAATTCCTCCAAGAATTCATTGGATCTGTTAGGTTGACTTTTGGGAAAGTTGAGAACTTACATTTGTATATATGAAAGGTTTTTGTCCACCTTTCTGTATAATGAACCTTTACCAGCATCATGCTTTCAGCAGAGGCTTTTTCTCAAGAACAGTTTCTACAGGTGACATTGTTCAAGATGACATTTGCTGTTCATAGTTGTCAATCATCTAAAACCATCAGGAGAGCTACAAAAAGGTCCGCAGAGGAGGAGGATTAGCTTAGTGTTGTGGTTCTGTGTAGGTGGCTGAAGATAAACTGAGAGAATATCACCCTCTACAGGTCAATATTTGTTCTACATGCTCTAAGTATCCACCACACAGTCAACAAGGAGGGTTAGCTCAGGTCACACTGCAGTCACACTTGTCTATACGAGCAGTTTAAATGTCAGCTGCCCACTGGTTTACTGCTAGTATTAAACGTAAGGGTCTCTGAGCACCTAACTTCCTTGGCCTAAAACTAAAGAATAATATTGTCCGTGCATCACATCAAAAACTCAACTGTGACTTGTTGCAACACCGCTTGCATGTCTGTTGGCACATTTTAAGACCAGTGCCCCAGTAAAAAAAACGTTTCTGAGACTCTTTCTTGCAGCTTTCCTCTTTGCATTTCCCATCCATGCTATATTTACCTGTCACTGTGTACCTCTGCTGTGTGCTCAGTGCTGGAAACACAAACAAGAGGATATTTTCATATAAATACACATTAGAGATGATGGAGGCACGGGGAGTGTGCTACAGTTTCTGAGCGTTCGAGTCATTGTATGTGTGTGAATGAGAGAGTTTTATAAGACATTAATTTTGTACCGTAAACTTTCTTCCTTTGACTGACGGGCATAAGCAAAACATTACCTATGCACATGTAGGTCACTGTAGTTGCTTCTCAGTCAGTAAGTTTTCAGTAAATGAGAATTATGATGGAAGTAAGCACAACAAAATAAAGGCCAACTTTTACTTTACACCTCAGTATATGTATGGATTGAAAAATCAAGATAAATTTCAGTTGTTCTCTCTGCAAGAGAGAAATAAATACGGTTTCTAAATTATCAAACCTTGACTTTAGACATAGAAAAAAAGCTTAATCTGGACCTTTGGAAACAATTTATGCAACAAAAAAAATCAAAGCTCACTGGTCCCCTTTCAGTGTTTTAAAAACTTTCAACCACATCTCATGTCTTCAGTCAGGAAGCAGCTCTGAAAGAAAGGAGGTGAATATTTGAGCTTCGATTGCTTTCATACACATAATTAAGCTGTTGCTTTATTACTTACTTACTTCTTATTTAGTACTAACAACTATTAATTAATCTTATGTATCAACACATGTAAACCAATCTCTGTGATGTTGCAGAATAGTACACATTTTAGTTTCAAACTGAGAATTCTGAGGTTCAAAAGAGATTTTTCGTATGGCATTCACCATTTTTCTGTTAGCCTTTATTTCCTGCCTCGAGATAACAACCTGCGTCTCCTCTGTTTAGAATTATCTCTTATTTTCAGTTTCAGCCTCCTATGAGGCCGTGGGAGGCTCTGGGTGGGAGGTACAGAGGATTCCACCTGGACTGCGATGCGTTCGCAGGCCGCTGCATGTTTGTGTTGCATTACGCATCGCAGCCCTCACAACACCACTGGCTCCACTGGGCTTAGGCCCCTGGGATTTAAGCACGCAACCACCAGAGGCAAGACAGACGGAGAGAAGAAGGAGAGGGAGAGGAAGGAGGTTGAGATGTGGGATGATGGTGTGTGTGTGTGTGTGTGCATGTGTGTGTGTGTGTGTGTTGCTCTGTCCTTTTATGGGTTGACTCCTCTGTCTCCTTGTTGAGGTATTATGTTAACCTCGTCTCTGGGAAGCGAAGGGTATACGCAGCAGAATGAGGAGATAATGTGAGACAGGGCACTCACACACACTCGCTCAAGGCCTGTGCTGAACTTTTCCCACGTGTGTGTACTCACACACACACATGCACACACACACACACACATCCAGAAAATAACCTGAGTAACATCTTATCCAGTGTTTATTAAATGTTTCCAGGGTGAGAGTCAGGCCAGTGGGATGCCACCGTGTCTTTGTGAGTGTGCTGCTGCTGGTCGGAGAGGCAGGCTTCTGCTGTCTTGGGTTTTTTTTCTCCACTGGCTTTTATTGTTTACTGATGGACTCCCAGCTGGATGCCTTGACCCAAACGTAACGCTCTGCCCAAGGCTACGCTATACAACAAAGAGGGATCAAACGCTGCACATGGCTTTGATGAAAACCTTGCAACTGCAATGGAGCAAATCAGAGGAGGACAGTTGGAATCTATCAACACAAGGAAGGGGGGGGGGCGGGCAGGACCTGTGGAACAAATAACCATACAGAGAGTTGGGGGACAGACAGTGAAGTTCACTCAGAGAAACATCTCTTTTTGGTTATGTCCTTTGTTTTTTTTTCCTACTCTTGAGTAACAAATATGAGAATTTAAGCTGCCAAATTCTTTACTATAATCACCAGCTAGTTTCATATCACATCTGCCTGATGTTTGTTGCTGTTGCTTAGAATACAGAGGGTTTTTGAAAGATTTTATTAAAAAAACAATGCTAATGCCACATTTCATTCTATACCGCTTTTCTTCCATCATCCCTCTACTGGCATAAACACACACACCTGTAGGTGTTGGTAAGGCTCAAGTTTTCAGGACACTATTTGGAAGTGTTTGGTAGAAACATGGCCTATTAAAGCAGTGAGAGTGAAGAAAAACAGCAAAGTTTTGAGCCAGACAGCTCAAAATCATCCTAAAGCTGAAGGCAGCTGCAAACTCAGGATTCTTAGTAGGTTCATCACTGAGAACGGTTCTCTACTGACAGTGTTTACTTTTTTTTTACAAGCAGCCAAAAGATGCTGAATGCTACATAAAGCTGAAGGTGCTAGTTAGGTGGTAACTGTCCCTTATGCAAGTTATTTAGTCTATTCTTAATAATGAAATATTGTTTAGCTCAGCTTTAAATGAAAAGTACACTGCATAAAAACACTGCGTACACTCTAATAATAAAAGATGGGGGGCCCTCAATGGCCCTTCTGTGGAAAAGTAGTCGCCCTTATGAGAGAGTGAGGTCACCCCTGAAGTTGGATGTGAGCGGATGTGGCTGAGATGTGGTGGAGTGGCAGAGAGCTGGGTTATCACGGTGATGAGTGCTAAATACTGACACTGTCTGGAGGGGAAGAGAAAAAGAAGGCCATCAAAGAGACAGAGGGAGAAAGAGAGAAAGATTATCTGAACTGTTGAGAGGAGGAGATGAGGAGGCGAATGGAGAGGAGGAGCTGTCTGACCTCTGGAGGGATGATTTACTAATTATACTACCACTTTTACAAATAGCACTAAACATAATGCACAGACGCTAAACCTTGCAGAGCTGCTACGGTTCTCTCTTTTATCTAAACTTAGGAGAGCTAAAAGAGCTGAGGTGTAGCAAACAGTTGATTTGAACATAATGATATAAATATGTAGGATCTGTTTCTATATATATATGAATTGTTTCAGCTGGTGTAAAGCATTTGGTAGTCTGACTTTTGTGTTGTGCATTATAGCTTCGTCGTTAAATCCGACAGCAGAATTCTCTGCAGTGTGGATGTGTGCCACAGCTTGATTGAGACGGGCTAACGGGGCTTTGCAGAAGTATGTGTGGTCTTGGGAACTCATAACCCAAGACTCATAAAACAAGCTTGAGAAACCTTAAGGAAAAACATGTCTACTTGTACAGAATGGTAGCTTAAATTCAATTTGGTAGGAATTTGTCTTTTCTTTATTATTTTGGGCCATTTTGATACTCAAGCTCTGTTCGCTGCAATGGGACACCTGCAAACACTGAATTTAAGCCTTTATTGTTAAAGGGGGTCACAGTCGTACATTTGTCATGTCTCTGTAAGACTCTTAAGTTCGCACTTTCTTTTGTTTATATTTCACACTGGATGTCAGGCTTAAGTTTCTGTTTCTCCAGAGAGCATGCGCCACTGTGTAGCCTAATGTAGTGCCAAATAAAGTGGGGGAACTTCAGGCCATTGACAATCACATGTACATGTGCAACTTGGATTTTATGCAGTCCCTTTTTTTTCAAATGTGAATACTTGAATAAACTTTGGATTTTGTGAATGGCAATATGTTTACTTTGTAGTGCCTAAAATAAGTTGTTCAACATTTTAGGGCCTACATTGATTTTCTTTCTTGTAGAGAGTGAGATAAGAAGATCAGTGTCAACATCTGTAAGTTTGAAGCACAAAGCTGGAGTCAAAAGCCTGATTTCCAGTGCATGCTGTGGCCTCAGCTGGATCCACTTTTTGGTGGTGACTTTCCTCAATTTTGTTTTCCACTGTGTGTTTCCCCTGAAAAGTTGGCAGAGTTATTAGCTGATCATTATAAAGACACTGCATGAAACTGCCATGACATGATCATCGATGTGACATAAGCACACAAACACGTAACAAGAGCGGTAAACAAAGGAATGGTGTTCTTGATTCTCAGTGTGTGGCTGTTCATCGTTGCAAAGAGGCAAATCTTGTTGGAATAAAAGTCTCAGGCAGCAGGTCAAAAGACTGTTAAAAACAGGAGAGTTTGGAAAGGCTGCATGTCGCACGAGTGACGATTCTCTCCGAGCAGTTAGTCTGCGGTGGTTTAGCTGTTGCTGCCCCATGCAGTGGAAGCAAGGCAAAAGCGTGGTCACTCTGTCTTCACATTAAGACCAGAAGTTGTGGAGACACAAACTTGTCTAACTCTGACTAAGAAAACCACTGAATAATGTTTCTTTAATCACGTTAATCTGAAAAGGACAATTTCGGTTTTCTGAAAAAAACACAGATCTTTCATCAGCCCACTGTTGGTTGTCAAATACTTTGGTCTAGATTTCAGTTTTCATACACGCACAGTCGCACCAACCCTGTCACTTCTCTGTCAAGACTCAAGCTGCCCACACTTCAAGCTCCTGTTGTTCACCATGTAACTGCTCCCAAAGCAGCCAGCTGTTGTTGTTTGTGTACTCCTGTTTCATCACAACTTAAACAAACTGCCAACAACAGACTGATTAGGTTTAAAGCTGCATCAATAAATCCATCTTGACAATTTATCCATTCTGATGTGAGCAGGAAATAAAAATTAGGTTGAAAAAAAAACAGAATAAAACCAACTAAATGGTAAATTTTCTTTTTACTAGTGTAAATGGCTCTTGTTATGATTTTTCATTAAATAAATTCTAATCTAGGATCCATCTTTTTGTGCCATGTTTAAAGACTTAACCGTTTCTTTAGAAATTTGTGAAACATTGCAGAAATGAAAAGTTATCTCATGTGAAAAACTTCCCATTGTTTGGAAAAAACTCAGATTTGTAGACTCAACATTTGGTTTATTAAGTACACTTTGAGTGTGTAGACAGTACACAGTCAGGTTTGCCTCCTTCGTGGGAGACTCACTGCCAGCTTATGAGAAAACCTATTTCTGTCAGGTGCAGCTGGGACTGGAGATATGAGACTGAAGTGAGCTGAGGTGGATGTGTGAGGGTCGGGGCATCCAAACTCATGCCATTTTATCACACATCTTTGACTGTGTGTGTGTGTGTGTGTGTGTGTGTGTGTGTGCGCAGAATAACTCCCTGACCTGTCTGGCCTGGAGGTGGTGTATATGATAAGCCACTTTCCCTCCTCTCAGTGTCCTCACAACCAGACAATATCCAAAACATTCCCACAACATCATGGAAACCAGCCCTCTGTACATGAGCAGTGCTTCATCTGAATTCTATCATTAAATTTAATTATCCCTGGTTTAAAGGGGGAGGTATTACTATGTTGTACCAAACTGAGGCAAAACTGGAGAAAACACAGAGCCCATATATCACTGGCAACCCTTCTTTCACCGCTTTATCCCATTAATAGCAGATTGGGTACTTTCTTTGGTACTCCTTGATGTTTATTTTGCAGTCCCATGTTCTTGCAGGCCACTTTCTGCACACTAAAGCTGTCGTGTTGCATTTTTCTGACAGGTACCTGGCCAAGCTGTCATCGGTGGGAAGCATCAGGGATGAGGAGACATGTGAGAGATTACGAGGTCTCATCCAGAGACAGGTGCAAACCTCTACTACTGACTAAGGGGGCTTTAACATTCTAGCTCTGCATACAAAATGCCGTAACTGTTGATTACTGACATGATAACATGCATTAGACCCTCAGCATTACAAACACATCGGAAACATACGAAACCATTCAGTGTCCATGATGACAGCTCTCTTCAGTCTTTCTTGAATTATTATTGAAGAATAGATTTTTGCATTCTTGTGTATTCAGTGTGCAATAGTCCTCTGGTTTCATGATTTATTCTTTCTGAAAGCAAAGAGTTTTTCACAGTTTCAGCTTCTTATTTCCTCATTACAGATCTCAATGGGTCGTTCTCAACATTAAATTTCAGAAGTGTATCATCCAGAACATACTTAACATTCAGTTTTTAAACCACAAGAAAATAAGCAACATGGGTATCCTTAAACATTTTACAACTGATACCAGCAACAAAAATCAAAACTACCCAAACTGAAAACAACTAGATAAAAGGACCTTTCTAATCAATCAAACTAGCTCAGTTTAATACCCAGCTCGTCAAATAATGACATTTTTCCTCTGATGTTTCTCATGTCACCAGGAGTCCAGATTTTTGCATGTTTTGTTAAATAATTCAACAGGCCATACAGATGACATAGTAAATGTGTCTGTGTCTGATGTAGCTTCTGTGCGTCTCTCCTCCAGGTTCAGATCTGTAAACGCAGTGTGGAGGTGATGGATGCCGTGAGACGTGGAGCTCAGCTGGCTATAGACGAGTGTCAGTTCCAGTTTCGAAACCGTCGGTGGAACTGCTCCACTTTAGAGACCATGCCTGTGTTTGGCAAAGTGGTCACCCAGGGTAGGATACATACTCATCTGTCACCAGCTCCCTGTGAGCAGTTCAACACAAAGACACCGAAATGATGGACAGCACTGCAGCCGACACTAAAACACACTCGTAAACTAACTTTTCTACCAAGACGCATTTACAAAAGTGGGACAGGAATATTTTTGATATCATTTCACATTAATTTTCAGAGCAGATTAGATGCAGATTTTTTCATGCCATTTTAAAATGTTCTGACATTTTTGAGCTTCTTTCCGTTTGTACTGGCCTGACCATTTAACAGATGCTAACATCTGGTCTCCTGTCCTTGAACTTTACACTCTTTATCTTGATACTCACTTTTTTTTGCCGTTCAGAACGAGAAGGTATTTTTTAGTTACATAATGAAACAATAAGAATGTGTGTTTGTGTTTGTGTCTGTGTGTGTCTGTGTTGGCGTGTTAGGCACCCGTGAGGCAGCCTTTGTGTATGCCATCTCAGCAGCCAGTGTGGCGTTTGCGGTCACAAGGGCCTGCAGCAGCGGAGAGCTGGAAAAATGTGGCTGTGACCACAATGTACATGGAGTCAGCCCAGAAGGTAGCTCTCTCTCTCCCTCGCTCTCCCTCTCTCATACACACATGCTTACACACACACACACACGTACGCAAACACACACATGCAAGAAAAGAAAATGAGCAAGAAATACAGTGAAACAGAAGAACCAACTGATCGAGTGCAATTTATGCAATGATTTTATCTTCATGTGTTTATAGTCAGATCTAAACAGTATGAATATCATTTCATGACTACCATCAATACCAAAATACAGAAAAGTGGCTCCAGAGTCAGACAGAAGTGTTTAGAGAATGTTTACAAGCTGATTTAAGTGCCATACAGATGATCACCTCCTGTCTCTGTCGTAATATCTTGCCTCAGGATTCCAGTGGTCGGGCTGCAGTGATAACATTGCCTATGGAGTGGCTTTTTCTCAGTCCTTCGTGGATGTGAGGGAAAGGAGTAAAGGCCAGTCCTCCAGTCGGGCTCTCATGAACCTACACAACAATGAGGCCGGCAGGAAGGTAAATCACTGTCCTTACTATAAAACGTAAAGTAGCCCTTTGTAGAACTCTACATTTCTTGTAGTGTGGATACCAAAACAGGTCATGGGGGGATTTGGTTTTTTTCTAAACATTCTTGTGGAATTAGTTTTGTGCTTCTTCAACATATTTTTGCATTTTTCCTGATCCGCAAGAACAGTAAATATGTTGGTCAACACTTTCAATTTAAAGTAACAGACAGAAATATGCAGATGCAATGAAAAAAAGAAGGAAATTCAAATTGTATTGTAATGGAATGCAAAATATTACAAGGAAACCCAAAATGTATTGCCAAATAACACAAAGCTTATTACAAAATATTGCAAAAGAATTTAAGGAAATCAGTCCTGCTGTAAAAATTTGGGTTCTCCGTGTTTTCAGTGTCTGTGGGTGACATTTTCTAAAATTGGCAAACATTTTTAAATTGGTTCATTAAAAAGATGACACCAGCAGCAGCATTAAGAAGGAAAGATGAGTACACTTTGAATAATGAGGCAGAGATGTGTAGCAGTTTTGGAAAAGATTCACGTCTAATTTTAAGCAATTTGAGAAAGTGAGAAACTCAAATCAGTCATGATAAGCCAGGATCAAGACTTATCTTTTTCCAGAATCCATAATAAAGTCAATCACTTTCATACAAATCTATAGAAAGTTTTGCGTGGTAGCATTAGAACATTTTATTCCAGTTATTACTGTAAGCGAATGCAATGTTTGAGATAGATGCTTACAGACTGTTACAGACGGCTAGAGATGGATGGAGTCTGTATGGATATTTAACCTCATTATTTCAAGTTCTGTCTGTTCACCTACGGCTTTTCATGCATCTCTGCAGGCTATCTTGTCACACATGCGTGTGGAGTGCAAATGTCACGGCGTTTCAGGCTCCTGTGAGGTAAAGACCTGCTGGAAAGCCATGCCACCTTTCCGTAAGGTGGGCAACATCATCAAGGAGAAGTTTGATGGTGCCACTGAGGTGGAGCAGCGCAAGGTGGGCACCACCAAAGTTCTGGTGCCTCGGAATTCCCAGTTTAAACCTCACACAGATGAAGATCTGGTCTACCTGGACCCCAGTCCAGATTTCTGCGACTATGACCCACGTACGCCGGGCATGCTGGGCACTGTGGGCCGTCAGTGTAACAGAACCTCAAAGGCCATTGACGGCTGTGAGCTGATGTGCTGTGGCCGCGGCTTCCAGACACAGGAAGTGGAAGTGGTGGACAGGTGCAGCTGTAAGTTCCACTGGTGCTGTTATGTCAAATGCAAACAGTGCCGCAAAATGGTAGAGATGCACACTTGCCGGTGATGGGAGTCGGGGGCACAGAGGGCACTGCTGATGAACAAAACAAATGCCCTGCACTCAGAACCCAAGGCCAGAGGGGGCAAGGCGGACTGGTGTAGCTCCATATTGTCCAGGCTGAAACCACCCCACCCTCCACTACTGCTCAATGGTTTCAGACTAAGTGGCTGAGAGGTCGAATGTTCCTATTCGTTCAGTAGATTTTGCATGGGATTTCTTACAAAGCTACAGAGGCGGTTTGTTTCTTCTCAAATAGAGAGCATTTTTCACTTTCTGCCCCTGACCCTATTTTGCTTTGTCATTAATGCTCCTTATTTTTTTGTAATGTTTAACTTATTTGCTGAGACTAAGGAGACTGATTGGGGAAGGACCTAGAGGGAGGGGACAGATGAGCGGAGAAAATAAGGGACAAACCGGACCCACAGATGGCCAGACGGGTGGGTGGGGTTGAGGGGTTGAGTTGGGGACAAGAGGAGGGTTGTTTGCCCTCCGTCTTTGCTGCTGCTGCTTCGAGGACTCACTTTGAGTGCTGGATGTCAAAAAGAGAGACACCAGTTCTATCAGAAGACGGACTTGAACAACGAAGAGGGAGCGCATCGCAGATGGACCCTCTGTGATTGGCTTCCTCAGTGTACATGGCTGCGCTGCGCTGAGGTTCAGATGCTGTTGGGTCGTTTATTTTGCCCCCTGCAATGCCCTGATGCTGCTCCACTCACACACACTCTTTTTGTCAGAGGGATGATGATGATGATGGACAGGTGAAAGCCACTGTCAACTGCTTCCTGACTTTCCTTAGGCTAGTAGCACTGGCATGAGACACATTAAAACATACATATACTCAGTTAACATTGCTCAAAGACTACATCTGTTTATCCACAGCTGCTACCTGCAACAAGAAACCAAAAAACCTTGTATTAAAACAGTTTTCAGGTCAGATTTAAAGTGATTCATTGCTCCTCCCGAACATCATATGGGAAAAACCCTTTGTGTTCATCTGGACTGGTGTTGATCTCGGTCTCCTTGTGCACGTCACCATCTTCTATATGCTAGTTGATGCAGTAAACACAAAGAGACATGCATGTACTTGCAGTTACACACAATGTAAATACACAAACACACACAGGGGTCTGCCAGAGGGTTGCTGAGCATGTTCACCATGCATGATGACTGAAGCACTTTCTCTCCAAGCGCACATAGAGCCCTCGCCCCACACTCACAAACATCTGACAATGTCTTCAATTTTACCTGTTCCTTTTCATCTCTCACACATGTACACACACACACACACACACACACACTAACACACACACAGTTTCCCATGCCACTGTGAGGACTCTGTTGTTGTCTTGTACCACCTCCATAAAGCCAAGCTTTCCTATAATAACATACTATCATTATAGAGACATACTGTAGATCTGTAAAGACTTATACACTGAAGAAGACTATACTGCCTATGAATGTATGTTAATACAGAATATATGCTGTGTTGAAAAAGACTGTTGTCACTCCTTTAAAAAAAAAAGTGTCTTGTGTTATGGGTTTTGTGTGTGAGAATTTGTGTACATGTGTGAGAAAGATGTGAGAGAGAGAAAGAATGCCACAAAAACAATGTTGCCCAGAAGGAAAAGAACGAACATGAGAGGACAGAAAGATGGAAAGTGAAAAGGGAAAAGATCCAATTCCACCACCAAGCTGTGAGACACACACACACACATACACACACACACACACACACAGCCCTGCTGACAGACATACGCATATTTCAATAAAATCGTCCATTTCCCGTGTCTTTCAGCTGCATTATTATGTGGCCACAGTGTCCACGGTGCAGCATTTTTGGGGTTGTGTGTGTGCTGTTTGTGTGAGGTACATTACACCCTGAGGTCCTTCCCTGCACCCTTGACACCTATAAAAATAATTTATGCACCATATATCACCACATACAATATATCAACCAGAGATAAATGGACGTGTTTCTGCAGCGCTGGGAACTTGGTAGCCTAGTTTTGAAAAGAAGCAAAGTGGCCAGTTGTGTTTCAGTGACTGCCTGATTGGGTTTGGGCTGAAGAGGGAACAGAGACAGGAACACCAGGCTAGAACAGGGATTACAGTGAAATGCAGACCACATGGCAAGAGCTTTTTCCCTCCTTCTGTTCTGCAATATCTTTGACTTATGCTGTTTCCAGTTTGCGCCCCCTCTGCGGATAGTATAACCCTAACCACTCTAGGTCTGCGACGGTGGGGATCTGTCCTTCATTAAGCCACCATGATGGCCTAGATGAGACGGGTGGTGGTGGCCACACTGACTAGGAATGTCTGTTGGCTTGTGTGTTAATGTGTTAGTGTATGTGTGTGTGTGTGTGCGTAGTCTGTCAGACAGCCAGATCTACTGTAAAGCAGTCAGTCAGAGAACTGTAATGCCTCTATGCGGTTTGCTGTAGTTGTGGCGAGTCAAGAGACAAGAGGCTGACAGTAGGGTTTTACCACTTAGTGTGTTTGTGTGTGTGGGAGCGTGTTGAAATAAAGATGCAACAAATAAGGGTTTATGATGGCTGGTATAAATATTTGCGGAATGAAACTACTTATCTGATATTTCGTGGTAAAGCCTAACATCCATGTAGACAATTTCTGCGCTGAAAAAATTCCCCAAATGATTCTCTCTGTCAAATAGCCCACACACACCCTTGATGGATATAACCTACATCTGAATGGGTATTTTCTCCACTGAAACCTATTGTTTCATTCATAATGTTTTTCTTTTGCTGGTAATCATTTAAAAGTTTGTGTGTGACTGATTTTAGCGTATAGCTCTACTGTGTTAGTGGATCAGGTGGAACTTACACTAAGTTGTAGGAAAATGCTGGTCTAGCATTTAGATGCTTTTCTTTGACCAATATTTTCTCAAGTAAAAAGAAGGAATAGTAAACAGACTGCATTCACACAGCACAAGACAGCCCTCACCATTTGCACACAAAATTCATACACTGGTCAAAGAAGTTGCCAAGCAAGGTATCACCTGCTTTTTAGGAGCAAAATCCATTCAAACACCATTGGAACAGCCATCGGGAGCAATTTGGGTTAAGTAACTTGCTGTAGACCTCTTCAGCATGCAGACTGTAGGAAACGGGGATCAGATCACCAACTCTTGATGAATAGACAGCCCCCGCTACCTCCCAGACACAGGTAGTTACAGTTGGTTGCAAAATACAGGCAGTTGCCTGATCTAAAAACACAGTGATTCTCAGTTTTATGCAGTCAGAGTTTTGCTACAACTGCACATGATCTGCTAAGAACAATAGCTTATGGTGGCTAAAGCTAGCTAACAGTAGTAAACTTTAGGTAGTTTTTTTTTTTTTTACGGGGAAGAGAAGAATCCAAGTAGGGTCTTAAAATGGAAAAATATTAGTTTGAATTACATTTTGTTTTTTGAGAGTGTTGAATTAACTGAATGAAATGTTGAGAATGATTTCTAAAGGCACTGAAACAGGGTTTCTTACATGTGAATTTACATTGGATATGGAATTTAGTCATTATACAAATAAGATTTATAGTGTAAACATGAGTGTTTTCTTGAGTGCTATTTTTCCAGTTTCCTTCAAAGCAAGGCAAAACTATCATAAATTTTCTGAGTTATAAAAGCACATCAGTTTTGCCAGACATTCTTTACAGTTGGGCAATGTCAGAATAATTACACAAGAGTTTCTGAACATCTATAACAGAAACTACACACACATCAAACTGTCTTTAATCTGTTGCTAACATAGAATATAGTTGGATAGAATTTATTAATGAGCTTTATAGAAACTTTCTTAACTTTTTTGGAGATTTCGTATTGATAAGGTAAAGTCAGGTAATCTTCAATACCATGCCATCAACAAATTGATTTCAGATCATATGTGAAGCAGAGACATCTCTTCAGAAAAGAGTTCTTATGGATCTGTACCTATTTCCAGAATAATTAGAAAAAGAACATTTTTCCTATGGGAGTGAATGATGGAGAAAACAAGAACATTTGCTCAGTATTAACCCTTGGCTGAGGTTTAAATGTCGTTCAGACTTCAGAGGGTGTGTGCCATGTTGGCCTAATCAATCATTGGTCCATCTGAATAAATTACGTGTTTTTTCCTGATGTTTACTTTCCATATTCAAAGTCAAATCTTCATTCTCTACAACAGCTGCCATTCGCAGTTTAAACCTTTGTTATTTGATGTAAATGAATTTGAAAGGTAAACAATTACTTCAGGTGCATAACGAAACTACAGCTTCCTAAGCAGCAGGGCGGGTATTTGAGTCATAATAACTTGCCTTCTTCCATAACCATAAACTTTACCAACTCCCTCCTCTATAGTTATTTTCCCAACTTTTATAGCCATAATTTCTGCTGTTGGAGAAGTTTTAGAGAGTTGTGTTTCAGATTTTGAGTTGTGGGACTAACCTGGAAGTCTCACCTCAGCATTCTCTAGCTAAAGTGTAAGCATAAATTTAAGTTACATATTTAAGGCTTGGGAAGAAGTAACATGATGGTCGCCTAAATAGGGTAGTGAAGTTGCATTAGGTTATTTAGCTTTAATACAGAATATAAATATTACATGTAATTAATAACAGTAATGCAAATGTTGATTACGCTTGTGTATCCCAAACAACATAATCAAACATCATCATCAAGGTGAAGAATACAGTTTGACTGATGGGTTGTCTAATAGCATGTGTGACGCACTACCCACAGAGTCATTGGTGCTAATAAACACTGCCTGGAGGTATGAGAGGTAGTGAGATAGCTGCAGTTTCATTTCCCCCCTCACACAGGCCCTGACTCAATTTAACTCAAAAGGGAAGCTAGTTAAAATTCCATCTCAGGAATCTCTGTAAAACTCAGAGGTTCAGGGTTTTCTGATGATGCCTGTGTTATGTATGTATCTATTTATGTTGTGAGTGTGAAGGGTTAACAGTGCAGGTTGGCTGGATAATAATGCCCCTTGCTCATGGAACCCAGGAGAAGGCTGGCTTTAGCCCAGGGCCCAGCCCTCCCAGGCCTCTCTCAAACTCCCAGATCTCTTCAGCATACTTCTCATATTAAAAGAAAACAAGTTACACAAATGAGACAGATGGTTCTTGTTTGTGATGACAGTTGCAATTCTTTCTCCTCCAGTCCTCCTCCCCTCTTCTCCCTCTCGGCTTTCCTCTGGTGTCTCTGCTGATTTTTGCCCTGAAACGGCCACGTTGTGCAACACGAGCAGAGCGGGTATGAGAGTCGGGCTCACTGGCATCTAGACATGGTCACATCTGACGCAAGAACGTACGTACTGGTGCAGAGAATTTTCTGTTAACTCACAGAATCTTACATTTATGCTTTACATGCTTTTGATATCCTTATACCAACAAATGTGCATTAGGTAAATCAGAAGGTGGGTAAACTGGGACTTTCACAGTGTTTTCTTAAAATTTAAGCTTTACCCCACCTCTCTATTCACAATGTCTATGTACCATCTATGAAATGCACTCTGTTGTCAAAACAAATAGCAAATACAAGAAAAGGGAAATGAGCCACTCCGCACATGTCTCCATCACTTCTGCTTTGTCAATATCAATGACACAACTTCCTGCGGCTGCAAAGGTAACTCGCTAACAAAAATTAGTCGCATGTTGGCATAATTTATATTGTAGAAAGGGAGGTTGCCGTCACAAAACGTAGAACTTTCCACATGGACATTAAGACAGGCTTAAAGTAGGCTGACAGAGAGTTACAATTAAGCAGGGGAGGTAAAGATGGTTGATCATTGAGTCATTATGGGGGAAGAAACATGGACGTGAACCACAGGAGAGGTGGATAATGGGGGGTTGGTGGTGACTTTAAAGAGCAATGTAGGTGTCCAACGGCTTAATGTCTAAATTCTTCTACTGTGTGCAGGTAAACCCCTGAGGGCCATGACTGACAGACAGACAGACAGACAGACTCAGTCAGTTGACAGACAGAAACAGAGAGCTAAAGCCTGAAAATTTGTAAAATGAGCACATAATAAAATTCATTTCTTTTGTCTTCTGTTACAAAAACTAACAACATGACTTAAGCATGCTAGTGGTTTAATCTGTGGGTCATAATGTGGCTCCTTGCATCCCTCATTCGCATCTCTTTCTTGCATCTTGCAGCCACTCCCAGCGCCCAGCACCAAAGGGCACATGCGTATTCACTCACTCTGAGAAGAGAGGACAGCTACTCACGATAAAGATATGTTCGTGTGTCCATGTGATGTCTAGAATTCAATTATTAAATGCTTAGAAAAGAGAACCAAAAGAGAAACATCCTGTAGTCTGATGACTGCTTGCATGCTCTAACACTGATCGTAGAGCCTCAGCAGCATCAGGGTAAACTTTGCAAATATGACTGGTAGAAATAACCCTCATGTTCTTTATAACATGAAGAACATAAGGGAGGAATAAAAACAGTAACAAATATTCTAAATGAGATCTATAGCCAAACAAGTTTGTTGGAGACCACAAGTACAGTAAGTCTGTCATCCTTTTTTTTAATTGGGTAATGTTGTTGAGACTGCTAAACTAATGATAGGCTTGGCAGCACAGAACATTTCTGTATTCAAGTTAAGGCATTGAAGTTGCCTGAAAAAGAGCTTTAAGCTTAAGAAGAGACAAATAGATTTAAATGCATTCCAAACAACTGCTATGTTTGTTAACATTTGGATACAAGAATACAAGGAGGTTTATTGGTCATTATACAACATGTTGTATGATGAAATTAAAATATGGTTCCCTCTTAATTGATTAAATGATGGTATAAAAAAATAATACAAAATTATTAAACATGGAGGAGTGCAGATAGTGCATTAAGCAGTCTCACAGCCTGAGGGAAGAAGCTGCTCTGTCATCTGGTGGCTACTTCTGTACAGATGCTTCTGTATCTTTTGCCTGAACAGGCTGTGACTGGAGTGGGTGTTGTCTTTTAGTATCCTTTTGGCTCTGCCCAGGGGCCTCACCTCCCCGCAAACTGGTGCAAACTGCTGAGGGTCCAGACTGGCAGGGATGTTGTTCTTTATGTGCTGGAGAACCAGTTTCTCAAAGCACTTCATCAGGATGGG
>JAQNCA010000014.1:24837513-24850853 GCA_029783725.1 Acanthurus tractus
TCACAGTTGGTTTGACCCTTTTTGTCAGCTGGATGTAAGTAGGCAGGAGAAGCAGGGAGATGTGGTCTGACTGGCCACAATGAGGACGAGGGAGGGCTCTGTAGCTGCCAGGAACATTGGTGTAGACATGGACCAGTGTGTTGTTTCCTTTGGTGGAGATGTGGACGTGGTGGTGGAATCTAGGCAAAACGGTTCTGAGGTCCGTTTGATCAAAATCGCCAGCAACAATAATAACAGCATCTGGCTGTTTTGCCATGTGACTGGTGATGACCTCATACAATTCCTGGAGTGCAATTTTTGAATTTGAATCCAGTGTAACGTAAACAACAGCAACAAACACACTGGTGAATTCTCTGGGCAGGTAATATGGCCGACATCTCAGCAGTAAAAACTCGACATCAGGTGAACATTTTCCATCCTCTCTGACTGCACCTGTGCACCAAGCATCATTGATGTACACACAGAGTCCGCTCCCTCTCTTCTTACCAGAGTCTTGTGTTCTGTCGGCCCGGAACAGGCTCCACCCGTCCAGTGCTAAAGCCTCATCTGGTATGTTGCTATGGAGCCACGTCTCTGTAAAGATGAGAGCACCGCAGTTTCTGGTTTTTCTTTGCTGAGTCAGCCTGAGTGTATTACTGTCATAAGTAATACGATTCTCTACGGTTCAGATTTTGGTTATCGCTATAAGTAATATAAGAGGATCGCTCCTTTTTCGTTTTGTTATGATAAAGTTGAGGGAGCCACAAGCTGCTGCATGTATATGCGCCGTCGTTGCCATGGTATTTTACAAAGTGACATGAGTTCTCAGCAGTTATTTATACTTTATTGCATGAGTCCTCAGTACTCATTGGACTGTACCAATCTTCAAACACGACCCTCAGTTTATTTACAGCTACACACCTCTAAGTATTCTGCCTGCATCTTGACAGGTGTCATGCCATTGCATTGGTGAAATCTGTGCACAAACAGACAGACATATTACATTTGGCAGAGTTAGACATGCTGATGCAGCTGATAATGTGCAATAGCTATGGGGAGAAATCTGATGTATATAAAATTGTATTATCTGCATAAAGTAGAAGTTGAAGTGCTTATTAGAAAGATAATTAGTAGAAAAAATATTATTTCTGTACATAAATTTTAATGGGCCCAGATTATGTTATGTTATTAACTGTGGCTATTTGGCTTATAAACAAATAGTAGGCCATTTGGAAAAGACACAAGTGTAAGACACACATGTAGTTTCTTGGTCAGAGCTCAAGCCCTCTGAATTATATAACAACATATATTGTTTTGTCCATTTCTTTGGCACAACAAATAGTAGTGTTTCCTAATTTAAAGCATCTATAAGCTGAACTAAATCTATGCAATGGTTTGCTTACTTTTAAGCATAAAAATGACTGATCAGGTTAAATAAATAATTTTGGCTAGAGTTAAAATAAGCATCACGAGTTCTTTAGGTTTATAGGACCTTCATCATCATGGTTGCAAAAGCACTTGGCTCAGATTATGCAACCATTGCGCTCATGCTTTCTTTTAAGAAAAAAATTATGATACTTTCAGTCACTCATTAAAACTCTGAAAACATGCACGAGAAGACTTCAGATCTGTCTTGGACAGTGAAAGTCCTCAAACAGCCCCGTGGTAAATGATGTTACGACAGACCTTTAATTTTCTCAGACAGTTACAGGCCTGTTTTTCATATCTATACATACAAGCCCTCTGAGGGAGCTTGGGATTGTAGTAAATTCCAGGCACTCATCTTAAAGCCATTCTGGCATACATTCTGTTCCAGGCAGACAGATCAGATGAAAACAGATCATGTACAGATTCGGGGAAAAGTCAGGAGGAGTGAAAGTGACAGTACATAAACCCCCCCCGATGATGAGAGCTCCAGGTGACACAGCTTCATCTCTGCATGCTGGTATGAGGATCGCTGTGAGCTTACCACACCACACACATACACACACACACACAATAACACACTCCATCTGTGGTTATAGCCATGTGTCTGTCATCAGAGAGATTTTTAGCTGAACTGCAAAGAACTTTCCTCAAACACCTGGACACTAAACACACATGGCGGGTATGAGGGTAAAAGGAGTTGGAGCGTGTGTGTGTTACATGTATCAATTAGCCAACAGCAACCTGCCGTGACAAAATAATCCTTGCAGTGACCAGTGGTGGAATCACTTGATGGTCTGGTTGTCAAACGTGTGTCTGATTCAAACAAAACACACAACCATCTCGGTTTACTGTAAGACACACACACTCACACACACATATACAGCTGTTTTTACAAAATGGGAAAAGATATCATGAAGAGTGCAATGTTTAGATCTGCTTCTTTTAGGAAAAAAAAAATGTCTTTGTGACAGAAGCCACATAATAAAACAACAAATACATCACCGTAATGTATTACATATGAAATATGACGAGAATTAATATTAAAGAGTATCAAATAGAAGCATTACAGCATTAATGCATGAGAGACATGAAAAAAAATTAATAAAAATATGATATAGTATAAGGGGGAACTACATGCAGTTCGTGCTGATGATGATCAAAGAGTTACTTGGAATTCTTACTCACCAAAGTCATTGCTTGCACCTGCTACATGCACTCCATTTAATCAAACAGGAGTAGTCCTTTTGATTGCACCGTCTATGTATTTAAACATTTCAGATCTCAGCTGACACACGACTTCTTAGACAAATAAACAACTGTACCCGGAATTATATTCATACTTTATCATCCTAAAGGTGAACAGTTTAGTCAAAAGTCATTAAGCAGCCTATATATCTTAAACCTCATCACATTAAACCAAAACTATATGTATATTTTTTTACATAAAATGGACAGATCCACTCATAAAAAACTATCTTTCTGTACTGAAATCTAAAATACGAGCAGTTTACAGCAGGATTATCAGCTACATACAGCTATCTTTCTACAACATGAACATACATAATAAAGAACCCAGAGCTCAGAGAAGGACGCCTTCAAGTTCATACTGAAGCTGAGACATGCCCACCCCCCCACCACCCCCCCTCGGTTTACATTATGGCTGAGTTAAATAAAGATGTCTCCTCTGTCTATACTCTGGTTCCTTATCCTACCTGTTTCAGAGAATTTAGACCAGGTGCTACCGCCCCAACCTGCACCTCATCACCACAACCAACTCCCACATGGACACCACATTGGGTTCAATATGTTGCCGGGAGCTTTGGACACTTGAGCAGCAGAGTCTGTCACAGGTTCAGTCCAGGCATGACTAAGCAGGCTGCATCCTTGCTCTTAACCAGTATTGGAGCTTTATTTTCATGCACATACATAGCAGGCATGCCTCTGCACTGTAAATAGCTGTAATTTCTAAACACTGATTCACTGCTGTGCTCCAATAAGCTGTTAAAATCCTCAGCATTTTTTCATTACAAGTCATTATCTGTGCAGAACATCACAAATTGTGTCATAAAAGTAGGTGCAGCACCCACACACAGGCAGATCTCTACCGGCATTGTGTGTGTGTATCAGACATCTCAAGCATCCTGGTGGGTTCCCTGGTTATAACACCCCCACCTCTGCTGACTCGTCCCACCCAGAGGAGACCTCAGCCAGGCTGGAAGGTGATTGGACAACCCGGAGGACAAAACACTTAAGACTAATTTGTCAAACATGATGAAGACCAATGCAGGCCAGGTGGTTTCTTTCTGCATTTATGTGTGCCCAAAGACGGTCGTGGAACATTTGTGTGTGTGTGTGTGTGTGTGTGCATCAGTATTTCAGTGGAGAGGAATGCCCTTCGTTCAGCCTGTGTGATAATTAATGGCTGTCAGCGTCTCCTTAGTGGAAGAAGGTGCTGACAGACAGCACTCCAGAACGTAGGGAATGTGTGAATGCCTCACAGGGGTGGATTGGTGGGGGTACAGTGTAACATCTCTCCCAGCCGTCTGTAGCAGATGATCCAGGTCACCAAACCTGAGAAATCACCCACATTTGCTGTCATTAGGAGAATTCTTGGACATCTGTGGAAGGTGTGTAAGTGATACTGATCTTTCAACACCAACATTAGAGCAATACACTGTGCATGTGTGTTTGTGTATGTGTGTTTGTGTATGTGTGTGTAAGTGAGTTCGGATGAGCATAGCTAGACTAAGCAAAAGTATTTTGAAGTATTTTGATTCCACAAAGCTTTCACAAAAAACAGATTTCATTAAATTTTGAAATATTAATTCAAATCAGCCACCTTATGTAAGTGTGTTTATTAAACAGTATTTAGATATATTTGAATGACTTGTCAAATGCAAAATCAAACTGCCTTAAGCGGGAAAGCTTTAGAGGAGATCAACAAAAGGTGTACCACAAAGCTTTACACAAGCAACAGCTGCTTTTCACTTTTCTAAACAATATAGGAAGAAACATCTGGCAGATTTAACTTCATTTCCAAGCAGATTACATACTTATCTGCAGATACAAATATTGAGCTCATCCTCTCTCCTGTAATACAGCTGTATGAAAAAAATTAACCCACCTTATTCACACTAATAAATGATAAATGCTTTCCCTATACAGTAAGAATCTATTTCTATCTGTTACCATGCAGTGTGTTACTGTATCTGTGCGTGCACTGGACACATTGATACAATGGCCTGACAGGGTTTATCATTCATTGGACATTTCTTCACAAACTTGTTTGTAAGCTTTGCTTAACTTAAGTGTGTTTGCTGCGCAGTAATGGATATGTTGTTCATAAATGTATGAGTTGTCTGCTTTGTTGTTTTATTATTCTGCTGGTAAAGTGGCAGTTGTTTCAGTTTATCACCTGAGCCTGATGCCAAACCGCTCCTAAACTTTGTAACTGAGAATCATTTGGGAGCTTTTCTGTTAAAGCAGTTACAATTTTAATTTGGGTCAATCCTTTAGTACTGTGGATTTTATTACTTAGAAAAGCTACCTTCAAATAATTTTATTTCACTTTTGTTAATAAAAACAGAGCAGGGCCTCACACTGGGACCAACACAGTCATCATCAGCTCCTTCTTTCAGATTAGCACAGTGCACAGGCCTTGCATAGCTACGAGTCAATATCAACTGGCCCCACAAGAGGATCGCATTAATGCCAACCTTTTTTTTTAAACTGATTTTTTTTCCCTTAATCCAACCCATTGAGGATGCTAAGATCCATTATGCGGATATACAGTCATCAGTTAATACCACTGATTCATTGTAACCTCATCACAATAAACTGGAGCACTGACTGTCCTGTAAACATCACAACTGCATGCACCTGTGAACAGTTCAGAAAATGTAAATCCCACATTGCATTGTAATTACATCCCACAGACATTCACCAATGGCTGGGTGCAAGATATGTTGACATCTCGGCCGAACGACAGCAGCAACACAGTCCTAACAGCACAGCTTAACCGGCTGTAATCATGGAAACTTGTTGTTAGTAAAGTAGCCTTTACTGGCTTTGAACTTGCCCACATTTAGACATGATATTGCAGATACATTGCAATGATACTATCCTTCTTTATGCCGTTATGATTACTTAGATGACTTAATCATGTTGAACTGTTTATCATCAGAGCTTTTTATAGTATTGTCATACTTTATTTCAAACATGAACACATCTTATGTTCAAAAAAACAGGCAGAATTACATGATTGATATTGACCTGTTTGTTTTCAAGAGCAGACCTGAGTTCAGTGCTGGTAAAAAATAAGTCATAGTTACTTTTGTGAACACCACTGGTTTATACTAGCATCATGTTTGTTTTTTAGAATAATGTGCACCATTCATAATGCAGAGTTGTTTTCCAACATTTAAGCTCCCCTTAAATTACAATTTGACTATTGAGGACTGTGATTTGAATTTTAATTAACCCTAAAAATATTTTTAATTTCAATAATATAATATTTAACTGATATGAATATAGACAGGTATTGACTTGACTACAGAGTAAAATTTAATAGAGTACAAGGCTGTTTTTACAGCTAGGTATCCGTACATTTATTATGGATGAGTAAGGAATTTTAATATTTCCTCCATGCTGGTGACTGATGTGTTTTTGATATTGGCTCTGCCATGGACATGTAACAAAACTTTTGTGAAATAACCCTGAGCAAACCATTGTTTTCAGCAGTTCGGCCACATGCGATACTTCTGTATATAAATTCCCATTTCAACTAATGCACTTCACTAATGCCCTGTACATGATCCAGCTATCCATGAGCTCCACAGGTTTGGCTGTTAATATTCTGAAAGCAGATCAAAATGAATCTATCACAGCAAAAATGCATCCTGACACTTTTATTTCGCATGAACGTCTGTAGATCTAATAATGTGATTCTATCCTCTCTCTCTAAGACTGTGCTTTTTCTCCTGTATTTACTGTGTGCATGAACACATATTTAACTTCATGTTAGTACCACTGTTGCCAGCCATGAGCATGTGAGTGCGCACACACACAAACACTGCAAACAATCCTAATATATGTGATCAACTTTCAGTTCTAAGTGCAGTAATCAATGCATTTCAGTGGAATTTGAATAACATCAGCTTCAACATAGCCTGCAGAGGGGCATCAAAATCAGGAATGATGTTTTGGCGGACAGCACCTCCTGCTGGCTTTTCAGGCTATAGGCTATCCGACTGTGACGGAATAGATGAAGTTGGATGTAATGGTCCTGAGTGAAAAAACGCAGCCTGGCACCAATGCCTGACATAGGTTCAATAATCTGATAAGGTACTACAATCTTACATTTGATGTTGTTGAAAGCCCTGGTAAAAAGGAGATGGTGAGAGTTTGCCCTTCCCATGAGGCTGTCACATATCAAAAACTGTCTTGTTAGTTTTGATGAGTAGGTTAATTCCATTGTTTAGCTGTTACAATTTAACAAGAATGGCAAGAGAAAAGTGGTAAAGGCAATTAAGGTATAAGTTTAATATTTCTGAAAAGAATGCATATACAAAGAACAAAGACATTAGACAAAGCATTTGGTTTTGCACCAAAACAACAACAGGTTATAATAATTATACTGACTTGGACTGGATATCCACCCAACTCTAAGCCACCAGTCAAGAAAATAAGAACCAACCAATCACAAATAATCTTTACCAAACAGTCTCTCTGCCATTGGAGGTTTTTATTGAACTAAACCAATCAGATGTTTTCTTGCTATAAACTGGCAGGTAAGAGTTCAGATAAGTTCTGAGCACTAACTGTAAAAGGAGTGAAAGTAACCTTTTTTTTAATATATTTATATATATAAAATAAAATAAAATGAAAAGAAAAACACACAAACAGAAATAATGAAGAAAAACAGATTTTGGTAAAAACACCTGGAGCCTACATCAACATTGTGTGCCAGCTTACATTATAATTACATCTGTTAAACCTATCATTTAAAACAGAGACCAAGGCTTAGCTACATGCAGCACCGTACAGTTTGAATGGGTACAACAGACCGAACAGCCCTTCACATCTCAGACATACGGCCTGGAAAAAAACACAATACAGGAAGGCACCAAATTCTGACCTGGCACAGAATTCTGGTGGAAAGTTGTGTTCAGTGATCAGTTGTCTAAATGCGGATCTCAAGATTTTACTGCCAGTGCAACCCAAGGAACATTTGTTTGACACAGATGTCTCTGCTGTACCCATTTGAAGCGTAAGGTGATGACAATGTTTACACTGTATCCTGCTTTACTCTTCCTTGGTCCCTGGCAACGCATAAAGAAAACACCGCTTGTTCTGCTAACACTGTTTTAGTTCCTTGCATCTAAAAGGCCAATTCCTGTGGTCGACTAACAGCTGACCTGTTACTACTGGATGCCTTTAGTTCTTCAAGCGATTGCCACATTCCAAATGGACTGTGACTCTGCACTGTTTTAGTCCACTCTAAGAGGACTGAATAGTAGATGGCAATATTAAATAATTAAATTTTCTCTATGAGAGCTGTGTGGAGTTTTAGCTGTATTGCCTTGAATGACCGAGTCTTGTCATACATACACAGTTCCCCTAGTGGTTAAGAGCGCGTCTACCTTTAACATGGAATATGAAACATCTCAGATCTGTCACGTCTTTTACGAGAAAAGATTTGTTGGCAAACGAAAACAAAACACTACTACTTTGTTAGCATTTCCTCTGGTAGTACTGTGAAAGAATATAGGGATTGGGTGAAGAGTGTGCTTGTCAACAAAAGGGACAGGACAAGCAGCTTGAGCAGGAACCAATCAGGCAGCTGTGTGGGGCCGAGACAGGGCTTATGTATTCGTTCATCCTTCAAATTGACGATGGACAGCTAAATGGTTGGGCATCCAACAGTTGATTAGGCCACAACACTGGCTGAGTTCAAATCAATCTATCAGACTGACTGAAAGGTTTCTACTTCTATGTAAGCTTGGTATCTTGATCCTCGTCTAAGGGAGTGCAACCCTGCCCTAAGCCCACAGCAGCCTGTTGGCCAGGTTGGGTTGATCTTCTGTCCCATATTCAGACTTCGGGGTGAGGCTTCTTATTATTGCAGACAATTATCTGAAACTTGGTAGGCTGCTTTCTTTCTGGTCTTCCCTATGGAGGACAATGCTGTCAACCAGCCTTAGCAGAGCAAGGGAAAGGGGTAGGGGTGTGTGTATGTGTGTATGCATTTTAGATGGATGTTATGTGTCGTGTCGTGTATGCGTGTGTGTGTGTGTGCATTGAAAAGGTAGGAGCCTCTCATAGCAGCACACATTTGCGTTTCTTCTTGGGCTCTGGGGGCTCCAATGCAGCCAATATCGCTTCATCAAACACATTCTTTAGGCCTTTCTGTGAACACAAACACAAACACACAGGCTCAATGAAGGGGTACGGCAAACGCACAGGTTAAATAAAAAAGGTAGCTGGAGAACATAATAACTGCTTGAACAAAGAAAAAGTAACTTAGTGAAAATAAAAGCAGCAGTGAGTATCATTTTTGTAGTGAGTCTAAAGACCATTAGATGTGAGTGTTGAGTGACAAAAATATAACAAATATGTAAACAGATCAAATCAGATCTGTGACAAATAATTCATGAATTATCTGTTGTCCTGTGAATGTGGTCTTTATTTCAGTTGGTCTTGTCAGCTGGATCAGCGTCAGAACACAAATCACATGCGTGTTAGGGTGCTAAGTGCAGTTTAACTGGGAAATCAAAGGCAAGTCAAACAAGAAAGTGGAGGAAGAAGGGAACATGACACCTGAAGCACAACACAAAACAAAAAACAAGATCATGCATTTTCCATTCCACCTAATTCCACCTAATTTGGGTTTTTTTTTTTGTTATTTTGTACCTTACTTTAAATTTAGTTGCTAACTGACTCACTACAGGAGGAAATCCAAATTCAACATACGCAAGACATTCTCAACATAATAATAATCACCAAAAACTCAGCTTTGGAGGTGAAGGTTTCTTTTCTCTGTGTATTTGCCCCTGAGCACAGCTGCATATACCACAAGCTTGGTCATGTGAAGTAACCAGAGCTGCTCTGACACAGAGCTGTACTATGCAATAAACCAGCAAGCCCCTCAGTGTTGCTTAACTCAGTCGACCAACACCAATAAATTCTTCCCTGACAAAGCACCGGAAAAAGAAGGGAGCCAGAGAGTGGAGAACAAGTTTATGTGTTCTTTATTTATTCATTTCACAGGTTATTTTACACAGTTATAGCTTTTTCATTATCTGGATTTTCAAGACGGCAGGATATGTACCATAGTTATGGCACATTGGTGTCATATACTGGGAAAGTTGAGCCAAAATGTCAGAATGTTGTTTTGCAGAGGAAACATCAAATGCAACTTAGTTAGACAGTGCCAAACATTTTTTCTGAGTGGTTATCTGGTCGAAATGGCAAAACAATCCCTGTATATGTTTTTTGTTGTTAAACCTCCTGACGGGTTATTATAGTCAGATTTCAAGTTCTGTTCAATCAGACATGAATATACGTACAAAAAATAGATTAAGCGTTAAAAATGGAACATCTGTTCAGAGTTGAGATCAACCTCAGTGTGGAGGGATGTGAAGCCACAGCCCTTACTTTAGTCCAAACCCTCCCCTCCCCTTCTACAACAGGAGAGAGGGGAAAGACTATCTCAAACAATGGCTACATCCCAAATTACATCCTACATCCTCTGTAAGAAACTGCTCTGATGTTGGCCAAGGGCCACGTTAATGAGCGACTGACCAACGTAGAAAGGCTAAGAATGATACAGTAGCTTAATGCAAGATTTAGGATGTAAATTATTAACTCTAGCTCAAGATTTATGATATGAAATTAAGCTTGCATACATCACTCCAGAAGTCAGTTACGGAGTACATTAACACACCATATAAACCAAATGTCAGCAGTTACAGATCAGACGAGGCAACAAGTAATGTCACTAAAATGTAAAAAGGCCATGAGTCAGCGAGTCAGACCATGAAACAAGGTTAGCTGCATTGCACTCTAAATATGGAGTAACAGTTTTGGTCAGGCGTTAGATTGGTAACAGACTGATAGATGGTGAAGTTTAAATTGGTCTAGATTTCAAAAGCAGCACATGAAAAGAAGAGAAGAGAGATGGGATAAAGGAATGATAAATGCAGAGAATAATGGCGACCAGATGAGAAGGAGATGAGAGCAGTGGCAGAGAGTTTAAAATATACAGCATTTCCTCTTTCTCTGCATCTCTGGTGGCTCGAGGGCAGCTAGGATAGCTTCGTCAAATACATTCTTCAGCCCTCGCTACAATGACAGGAGAGGGAAGAGAACAACAGCACAATTAGCACAGCAAACACAGAAAGAGATAGATAGGAGCAGAGGATAAGAGGAACATGACAGATCGAGGAGAATGTACTGAGGTGAAATACGGAGGGAAGGAATTAGAGACCCAGGACAATCATGTGAAGGAGATGCAAAGATCAAGAATGAGGTGCGATGGAGTTGATATGAACTCTACTGCAAAGAAAAAAATGCAGTCGCTTAACAGTGGACTGAAAGTGAGGTGTGGACCAACTGCTGAGATCCCCAACAGGAAACAGGAAATGACATCAGCAGCTATGCAACAGTTGTGCCAAGGAGAGAAGGGGAGGGTGAGGAGGAAGGAAGGAGCAAAGCAGGGAGGTGGGGGGCTGCGCGTCAGCTCCATCAACACTATTGTTCTCTGCCTGATTGAGGCCAAGCTCATCTGTTCTCCTCTGACTCATATTCCCTCCCTCGGTTCCTTACAGTGATGCACCGATGCCAAAACATGTACTCCGAACTTGTTTGGACAGCGAAACTCATATAGGCTGACTGATTTATTTAGACAATCCCAAGAGGTGGCTTGTACTACTATGTTAAATTTGATACTTAGGGGTTAAAAAAATGAGGGGAAAGCTAATTAATGTGTTCTACTGTTGGTTCTACTGAAACGTTTCCAATTATAATAAATAATAATTAGTTAAATCAAATCCCACACTGGCCTCAACACACTAGCTGAGAAAACAATAGTAATCTTTTTAGTGATGGGTTCAATTTGGCACTAGCTAATTAGCAATCACCAGCCATTTGGCCAGTGGACAAAAAGTTACAACCTTGATACCAAAATACTGAGAAAAACTTCAATAAAAAATAATGTAGTCAATTGGGAATGTCCTGTTTACCAAATATTTTCTTTCTTAAATAAAATGTTCATGGAATATTTCAAACTGGTGTTTCTGAATATTCCAGAACTATCCTAGTCTTTCAAAATCAGTTTGAAATATGCTATTGGCATTAAATCAGAATAAGTATATTTTTACAAAAAACCCAATGATGTCTTAGTTTTTGGTGATATTGTCAACTAAGTAAACATCAAAGGGATTATCAAGTTATCAAATTCTGTTTTATTAACCTTTTTTCACAGCTTTCAAACTTAATAAATATCAATTCTGACAGCACAGGCATGGTCTGCACGCCTTTTACTTTTAGCCAGGAACACAGATCCCAGGACTATTTTGTACTATAGGATTCTCAAAAAAATTGTGCTGCTGGTGAGATAGTGTCACTCAACTGGGTTGCAGTGTTGTAGAGTCTTGTTAATAACTTGTGAACTAATCCTTCTCACAAGAAATTACTACAGAGCCTAAACTGCTCTCATAAGGCCAGTTTACACAAAAGATTCACGATGAGACGATGACACTTGCAACTGCTTGCAATGCAACATTCTAAAACCTGTCCGCTCAAACCGCTGCGACTACACAAGACAGTTTATTGTTTCCATAGCAACATAGGCGGCGGCAATTTGGGGGGGGCACCAACTCATTCTTTCACCATTGTACTTACAAAAGTTATGAAGTCCTGCAAAAAGATAAGTGGTACTATTTCGCTGAGATTCGGGAACAGCTTTTGTTGACTTTTAATTAACGTTATATCTCCAGAAGAAAAGTGAATGAAAAAAAGCACTTTCATTGCTACAAGCTGACTGGCTATTATAGTAAATGATAGGCCTGCTAGATTAATTGTTTTAGAACCTTGATGTAGATTCACCCCCGCATGCGATTTCATTTCGAAATTATGTCGATTTTCTTCCCCAAAGAGTGTCCATGTGTCAGAGTTGTAAGCAAGCGCTCCAAAGCATCTCCCTCATCCTGTGACAAAGCACCTTTTGGTCACGCGTTCCACGGCATGCAGAATCAAAAATTTAAGTCGAAAGTTTCTGAGGAGGGACTGCGGCGTTGCCGAAATAACGTTAATAGCAAGGAAAACTCAGTGAACAAATGGACACAAAATGGATGTTGCTGAAAACCCAGGTAGGAGTGACAATAATCAGCCCACCACCCAAACCAACCTTGTTCCGAAAATAGGTGGTACTTCGGTGGGGTGGAACTACTTTAAATTTAGACAAGACGACGAGAGTCAGTCCAATGTGCTCTGTAAGACATACTTAACTGTCGTTGCAACAACGAAAGGTAACACCACAAATCTTTACCAGCACCTCCAACGTCACCATAAGGTGCAGTATGAAGAGGCCATACGAGGAAGAAAGTCTGAAAGTCGTGTGAAAATGCAGACATCGATAATGGCCACCTTGTACAACGCAATGCCATATCCATCTAACTCCAGGAGGAGTAAGGAAATAACAGAAGCAATAGCTAACCACTTAGCAAAAGATATGGGCCCAAATTGACAGATTGTATTTTATTTATTTATTAATGCTTATTTATGGTACAATTTTCAGAGCCTAATGTAGGCCAGTAGCCTTCATTTTCTTTTTGCATTGAAACCTCATCTGTTAACTGGTGTGTGGACCCAAGAACCATAGTTCATGTGTACAATAAACATTTCAGTGTGTGAGAAAAAAAATCGTGGTAGAA
>JAQNCA010000014.1:24863660-24883423 GCA_029783725.1 Acanthurus tractus
GCAATTGGATAAAATCACTTAAGAGCCTCACAGGTTGTCTACAGACAATAGGGAATCTACTAACATCGAAATAGTAGCATGAATAATAGTATGTCAGATGTCTCCATACTAGCCCTTCTTCTCAGAGCTCAGGTGTTATTGTGTTAGCTGAGGAGAAGGTCCATTTGTGCGGCATCACTATCAAGGTCAGTAATTGTATGGGAGGGTAAAACATGCTAATATGCATGTACAAATCCTTGTTAAGCAAGGCTAAAAAATAGAAAGCTACAAAAAAAACATGTCACATATGGGGTGCACTTACCAAGTGGCTTTCTGTTCTTAGTCTTCATGTGGACTTCCTCAGCATCATCCAGGACCAGATTCATGTATTCATCAAAACCCTATAATGGGGAGTCGATGGAGAGTGAACAGTGAGTCATAAATTTGTTTCAATGGGCTTTATGCAAGAATACTTTGATATTTTTCTGTGAGGCTGCTTGTATGGTTTCCCTAAACTGCACAAAGGTGGTTTGTTTTTAAAAGTTGTTTTAACTGGACGAATACCTCTTGTATTTAAGAAGGTTTGTGGGATTTGGTCATTACCGTAATCAATGGTCGTTGTTCCAGTTATAAACATTGCCCTTGGGGCATCAGGATTGTCACAAAATCCCAATTAAGGAACTCTAAAGGCCTCCTCTGCGCTCAAACAAACGGGATGAGGATGAGCAATTGGAACGGTGACAGGATGTCTATCACTTACCAAGCAAGACAATTAAGTAACAGCACATATCAGCGTGGCATATTTTGACTTGGCATGACTCAATGTGCCTGATGACAAGCCCAAAGAGACGGTTTCATGGTGCATTCACTTGTACTTTGTAAACTTAGGCTGTTAAAGAAGGTCAGATTTTTATTTTTAAATATATATTCATGTGTACATATTATTTTTATACTTTAAAAAATGCACTCAATTTTCACTGACATCCCATTCCAAGGAATTTATTATTAAATAATTGTTCTGGCCTTTTTCCCTCTTATTAACAAAGTACTCTACAAAACATTCAGCAGCAGCTTCCTATTTTTTATTTTAGCAGACACTCGCACTGCTATAACATAAAATGACATACATCACCCACAATAGATCAGATTGGGTTACTAATTAGGATTACTATGAAGACTCCTGAAAAGACAATAAAATGAGGCATATATGCAAATCACACTGATCTTGTTACAAAATTTGATTAAAATGTCTCCAAATATGATCACAAAATGGGACCAAATGGTCAAAGTTTGGAGATCTGCTGTGTTGTCTCTTCTAGTGAATAAATCTAGCTGATCACACTGCATCAATTTTAGGTACGTACTTCTGGCTTTAACAGAAATATACAACATTTGTAGTTCTGAATGAGGGCATTGAATATTTTAGATAAGTTGCCTGTGAAAAATATGTACATTTTTCATTAAAATGTAATATTCTTTGCTACTACTAACAAAATATATAATTATATATACACTCATGAAAAATCTTTGGCAAAAAAACAGTCCCCCATGATAAATTATGTAAAACCACAGCTGTAGCTACAGGTTGGGAAGATGGCTTCAACTCAACACTGTCCTAATCCGACATATTTTAACTGACTGTTTTGGGCTTGTTTCAGTTTATAGTTTAAGTTTCTTAACAAGTGGAGCACTGATACCTGAAAAATTCACTTCAATTATAAGATTCCACAATCTGATTAAACATTAAAACCCGATTCAGACTGGATATATATCAACAAATTAAAACTGTTATTGCAACACCATGCAAGAAATTTTGGCATTTACGCAGTGGAAGGGATGCATCACTGAAGGACAATGCTTTCATTCTTTTTGCTGTCAGGTCCTAATTACAAAAAACAATTAGTTGAAAAAGTTTACCCCTGCATATCGACAAATATGCACACTATACAGTGTATTTAATATTTTAAAAAATAGAGTGCTCCTGTTCTCAAAAGAAATACTGACCCCCAGAAATCTTTGTGTTCCTTATTATTTTTAACACAGGGGCATATGTGAATCGAAAAATAAAAGTTTGAATTCCTGTCCAAGTATGGAGCTCTTTTAAGAACCCCCGAGTGTGGATACATATGAAACTGCAAGGGCAGTGCAATTAGGATTCTCACACTCAGACCAAATCAAGAAAATATGCAGCACAGAAATTTCTGCTGTCTCAAATTTTACTTTACTCTTTAAATGTCCATACACACAGTCACATGATACATCTCATCATTGACCTACATTTAAAGTAAAACAGCTTGGAATAATATGGACTGTAAAAGGTAGGACACAAGTCCATATGTAAAAAAATCTGTCTTCAGAACAAAAAAAGCCTCTTTCATGGTTACATGTTATGACCACAGGTTAACATGTGTATTGTAGGCATGATTTCAGAATCTCCTCCAGATTATTGAGCCTACTTACTGTACTTACTTGTTCATTATTTTACAATGTCCACTGACCTTGAGTTAATGAAGTGATTGTGATAAATAAATAAATAGATAAATAAATAAAGCTTACGATGATGCAGCCCTCTATCCGCATGTTCACTTGTTCATATAACCAGACCTGGATCCGTGAGCGCTGGGTATGAGATGGAGAGGTAAATATTTTGCCATTTGATCATTTCGCACAAAACAAATCACAAGACACCATGTAAAAGGTTTAAAAATACTTACATTCTGAAGATACCTGAAAATTAGGTTCTGATACAGTAAGTTAAGGATATTCAATGTCCAAAATCAAACCTGCCTACACAATTGACAAAAGCTAAATCTGTTTGGGGTAATGGACAAATAAATAGCTAAGTTACTCAAAGCGCCTTATTGTATTTCAAATTCTTTCACTCTGTAAGTAAATTAGGCTTTCGTACATCTAACGTTACGCTGAAGAACTCATTTCAAAGTTCTAATCATACAATATTTACTGTCTTTACCAAAAACTGAAACTATTTTTCATAGATATATGTAACGATGAAAAAAGTATTGTACGTAAATACTTTGCATGTAATGCTAAGGGGAGCCGTAGTGTGGATAATAGGAATTGTTGTTGGCACTTTGGCGCGGTGGCTAACATCACAGCGGTTATGTCTCCACAATGATCCTCTGAATGCACTTCAAAAGACCTAAACTGTTGGTTTTAGTATTTAAAGTAAACCCAGAAAATCTTGCTTACATTTAGCCCTTTAACCGCAAACTTTTGATAAATCTCCATTCTCTCTTACACTCATCGGAAATGAATTACTAGCAAATGCTTAGCATAGCAGCTGAGTTGATGTAGCAAGTAATTAAACCGCGTATGTCGTTCGTGGCAAGAAAAAGGATACAATGGGCTGCACCATAACCTTCTGAACCTTCTGTCCTTGTCCTCTGTACGCCATGGCTCCAAAAAAATACCAGCGGTGGGTATCAAATGAAAAATTTGCACCTTTTAATAGAGTGCACTTAAACGAAAAGCTCACGTTGTGAGAATACCTCAATGGCGGGTTTCCTTCCGCGTGCGGTGCTAGTCTTAATAAAGAGGTGATATGGTGTCGAATAGCGCCCCAATCGGTAGGAGGTCACTACGACACCTACTTGTTGCTCCTCAATCAACCGCCCGTGTAGGTGCAAGCGCATCTATTCAAATCGATGAACTGACAATGGAAAATGAATCAAAAACCTCTTGCATCGAGGCACAACTAATGACAATACACATGTAGTTTTTGAAAATTAGAGTGTGTTTATTGCAACAACCAGCCACCGCCACTGTTTACTGTTATGGTTCACAGACTGAATAAGCCATTAATTCGTTCTAGACACTAAAAATGTGGGAAGAAGGTTTTACTTTTTACCACCAATGAACGACATGGTTCATAGAGTACTTTGTGAACAACTGTATCTGGATCAGACGTTCTTCCAAAGGGTTAATATTTGCATCTCACGAGTCCTGAGTAAAAAAGACATTTAAAAACCCATGTGGCCTTCAGGGTTTTTGATAACCCAGCAGCCATGCCATGTCCTGCTGTATGGGGATAACAGTGATTATATACAGTATGTTGTTGAATATTAATTTCTTGTAAATGATAATCATATGGGTTTTTTGTTGTTGAATTTTTTTTGCTACAGATGGTATGAATAACATTTATTTCAATTTTACCCTAAACCAAAGCAAATCATTGATTTATATTTGTCTTTACTTAAATGCAAAATTTCACTAGAAACAGTTGATGAAGACAGTCCAAAACAACTCCCATACATCCACCTCTAGGGGGTGCTGTGTCATAGCGAACACTAAAAAGGCACTAGAGCTTCGTATTGACAGAATTTCGGAGCTCTTTGGTAACGTGAACAGCAGTTTCTCCGGACCCTAAAATATACATAGAAATTAGTATTTATTCCTGATTTTTCACTTGTCTCTTACACACTGGGCTATTAGTTTTACACTAAGTTTTCAGAAAAATAATCTCTCTCTCTTTATTTTTAATCTTCAAAGAACCCACCACAGTCAAAAGTACCTCCTGCATTTAGGCCATGAAGAATGTCTTTACGTCTGTTGCCATCAAGGCAGCTTGCATCCATCCATACTTGGCAAAGGTATTCCCTGATATTTATAGATGGTTTTATATAAAGCAGGATTGGCAATTTCTCTGTTGTGCACAATATACCTGTAACATGATGAGTTGAGTCAGGGAGGCCAGCCTTGAGTGTGCAGTTAACAATAGTATTAATAACATACAACACTGGCTCGTCCCCCTGCTCAGAAGAGAAAGTGTGACGGAAATTAGCAGCCGAGGACAGACAGGAGTCCGCAAGTGGGGGGAAAGAAAAGACGCAAGGAGCCTCGGTGGCGCAGGCCGAGGTGTCACCTTTCAGGGCAGGGACCCCTCGGCCGCATCTTAAAAGGCAGGGCTGCTGCAACTTGTGGTGGCGTGCGTCGCTCATCGGGCATCGCTGTCAAGTGCCACATGCTTGTCTTTGTGCTATGAGAACAGGAATGGACTGCTGACTCTCAATGCCACACGCCTGCTCACATTCTCAAGAAAGACTGAGGGAACGTAGACACTGCAGACCCTGGCACTCCAGCTGGCAGCTATATAGGCCCTGGAGTCAAAATAACAATGAGGAGGCTGGTGTTAACATGAACACATGAGTGTGTTATGCCTCAAACTTCTATCATGGTCTTACTTGCATTCAGGGTCATTAGGCATCTTCTGATATCTGGCAGAATAGGGATCTCTATTAATATAATACAGTCTATTAGAATTGAAACTTAAAATCGTGGGGACAAAAAGGAGACTATTGGATAGGTGTCATGACATTTATGTCACTAAAGTTAAAATACTCTCTTTCCCTGAATATATGATACTGTAAGTCAGTGCTGAACAACAGAGACAACACTGTAAGACTACAGGAATATTCTATAAATAGGAGAGTTACACGCACAGACCCACACACACACACACAACCAAACAGGATACCCTGCCACTACTTGCTTTGTGTGTTTTCTATCTTCTCTCATTTCCACGCTTGTCTTTCCTACCCTCTCTTTCCTTGTCTGACCCAGCCAAAGGAATTGCCCTGGTTAGATCAACCTCCTCTCTACATCACTTCCTGTTCCTGTTGGTGGTGATTGTTCTGAGGGGAAAGGAAGGCAGACGGGATGGGGAAAGAGAAGGAGGGGGGGCTGGTGGCGGTAGTTCTTTGTTTCACCATCAGCCTCACCTGCCTCACCCCCACCTGACAGGCTTGACCCCTGCAGGCCTGGCAGAGCCAGCCAGACAACCCGCTGACTGTCTGTTTCCTGCCTCGCTGACTGACAGGATATTCATAGCGTGCTTTGAACACAGTTGAAGTTAGACTGCAAGTCTAAGAAGATAATGGCCTTTACCTAAAAAAAAACTGTCCCAGAAAAGTCTGTCGAAGTTTCAACACATATTTATTATGTAGCTTATTATCAGATACAAGAAAAACATTTTTAGGGCGATGAGTACACTGAATATCTCAGTATTTATAATAGTGAGAATTAACAGTCATATTTAAAGCTACAGTGTGCAATATTTTCCCTTGAGGCAGAATGAATGCTGTTTCTTGCATTGTCTTTGTTTTCTCACTTTTACCTGCACTGATATTATTGTGAAGCTCCTCCTCTGTTGGCTGCTGGACAGCCACAGCTCAGCTTAACTCTGGTCTATTTGACAAACCTGCAACAAACAACACCTGCTCAAAAAAGACTCCTAACTGCTGCATACCTGCAACCACTTGCAAAAAATCTTATTAAATCTAATCTTATTTATTTATTTATTTTTTGACCAGAACAGGAAACAATAAAGTCATCCTTGAGTTCTTAAATCTCTCTCATGCTTGAAAATCTGTAATCTAGTGACTGCCTGTCAAGTTTAGCTTCCATTAACCTTTTTTTATCGAATAAACACAGATGACCAGCAGCTGATGGCAGCTAATAATGTTGGCTAAGAAAAGGAAAATTAAACTTGATATTATTGCATGACAATTTTTTTTTTTTGATTTTTAGTCATTTTACTCCTATGTGCTTATGCACAGTTATTTTATGTTTTAGCACAAAACAGATGAACTTTGAATGGTTGCATTAATAAAATATACAAAAAGAAGTATATTTTACCTCATCAACAGATATGTTTTTTAGTTCCTTCTTTTTTTATTTTATTTAATTGGATTCAAAGGCTTTGAACTACAGTGTCCCTGAAAATCTCCATTATTGAACTAAAGAATAAAGCTGTGTCTATGGTCACTTTCTCACTCAACCATTCAATGATCCAAATGAATAGAAAACAGCTATTAGTTCATGTATAACAAGCACTAATTTGAGTGGATGGTTTGCGAGAACATCCTAGCACAATATTGTGGGATTGCAAGTCAAAAGTAGTAGACATTTCATAGACAATTAATAACAGATAAACAGATAGATTAACAGATAATTTCACTTTTCATTGTAATATGGGAATTTTCACTATAAACTACATAACTGTCACATTTAAATCCTCTCAAATAAAGTGACAGACAGTAAATAGAGTGAAAACAGAGTGATCCTGGACACAATAGTTAGTTTAAAAACTATTTTTTTGTTTCATTTTTGTCATGCAATGGGCCTACTTTAGATTTGTTACATGTCTAATTTAGGGTTATGCAAGTCGGTGCCTGCCAGTGATGACACAAAAACATTATGAATCTTAAGGGGCAACACAAACTAGTGGCATCTGATATTTGTTATTTGATATAAAATTCCTGCACCCCTTGTTTCTATCTGCCTACATACACACCAACAACCCCAAAACACAACAACATGCAATTTAACTCATGAGAATACATCAGTTGTTTTTTTTTCTCAGGGTTAATCCACATCAGCTCTTTCATGAAGCAACAGTTTATTGCTTACCCATATCAACACATCCTGCTTTCTTTACTACTTCTGGCAGTACAACCCGTTTGCTGTGCTACAGGCTCTAGATGACGCAATACTATGGAATGCAGCCAATGTCAGTAATCTCCATTTACTGCTATCTATTGAGTAAACAGTGAGGTCTTCATCAATCTTTACATATACTTGTGCGGTAAAACTAATTTTTTCTTCAAATATGTTGATAAGAATCTATGGTTAGCAGGGGGTTTTGTGAATATTTGATGGCGGGTTTTTTCAACCTGTGCATGAACCATCCACCTGCTCATGCACCTATTCATGTGTAGCGTGACACTCAGGTCAGTATTTGTCGTGCTGTTCTCTACAATTGATGGCTATCACTCAGGGAGGTGATAGCAGTCAATAACAAGCATGATTGCTGACATGTTTATTGGATTTATTTAAAGGAGACAATCAGTTTGCTTCAATACAGGGTGGAGTGACTTGTAACCGCTCTGTCCTTTCATGTAAAAAGCAAAGCAATTATGGAAACATGTGTAATCATGTTTTCATTTTCTGCGGCCAAACTTTACCAAATATGGAGTTTACTAATGTGAGTCATGATATAATTGTCTCTTTGTGTACTACTTTAATGTACAACCTGGTTTTTCCATCCATAGATGCTAAAAAACCAGGTTATGGTTTGTGGCACCTCACCTTATAGCATAGCATACTCATAGTATTTGTATGTACTCTTATTTACTCTGTTTTCTCTCTCAGACCATCAGGATGTTACCAGCTAATCATCTTGAAATCTCAAATTTGTCAATTTTAAGATTCATTTTTAGTATGAATTATGAATATTGTGCTATCTTTAAGAGCTCACTGAGCCCTGGCTCACTGAAAAAAATAGCTTTATAAATGTATTTTCACTAAACCAAAAAGAAAAGCAGTTTTTTTCTTTTTTTGTTAATTCATGCAAAGCTGTCACTTTCTCAATATAAGGTGGCTGTACTTGACGGGAACAAAAGCGCGCAGAGAGGTGAGGTCCTTTGTGGCCTAAGGTGAGAAAAAGCTCGACAGCTGCCGAGAAAGTAACAATATTCTCTGTGTAAATGAAAGAAGTATAACCTCCCACTCATTCAAAGTCCTCTAACTAGTATGCTCTCCTCCTTATCTACAGTAGTTTACTGTAATGTTCAGCAGAGTTGCGCAAATGCAAATGCTGCTTACTGTGGTTGCTGTTAAGGGAAATACAGCTCTGCATTCATTTCTTGAGTAATGGAGTAACCTTTTGGCAGATGAATGTGTGTGTTTTTTGCTTACAATTTGCAGTCAAATGGGTAATGTCTGAATAAGTGACAATCAATAAATGACATCTAGCAGGGGATTACCACATTGGTCACATACGCAATGCCAGACCTCAGTACAGCAGAAAGAAGGGGAAAAAAACTGTTTCCAACTTGTTCACACTTTCTCTATTAAACAATTCATTCAATGGCCACTGCCTCGGACCTGTTCGTGTGGTTCTTATCTTGTTTTAACAGCGCAGTCGAGATGCACAATACATTTATTTTCCCTCCAATTAACACGATGAATAATACGCAGGGCTGATAAGAGCTTTTTGTTTCAAACAGTGTTTGTGAAACCGAGGAAATGTGCAGGCATTTTTCATTGTGAGGTTGTTTGGCCATAACACTGGGGATCTGATGAACATGCTGGCCAAAGTTGCTCCGGCAGTGGCAGGGGTCAGTGAGCAGAGGCACTGATGGGGGAGGAAGGGGAGAGAGTGGGAGAGGAGAAGAGGAGGAGGAAAGTTTTAGCTTCATATCTCTGGCCATCTCAGTCCTCTCAGATATTCATCAAATACTATTCCAGTCACAATTTGAACACTTGCTCGCTTGAGTGTTTACACACTGTTCACTGTGTAAAAGTAAGTAAACTTTTTTTTTAACTATGCTGAGTTGTATTGGCCTTACAGGGGCCTATTTTGTGTGATGTTTCGTATTGCTCTTTGCTGTTGCTCCATATAATGAGATAATAATTGGAGATAGAAACTGCTGTTAGAGGGGCCATAGTGAACAGAAAGTCATTGATAAGAAGTCTGATAATCAGTATATGGTTACAGTCGTTTATTAAAGCTGCACCGCTTATTGTTTTATGTGAACAACAGTTCCAGTAACTTTGCGCAACGCTTAAGTGATCACTCACGAACCCATAGAGAATCATTAGCCAATTTTACAATTTGCCTTGGATATATGTTTTCCGTGTGAGTCCTTAAAGGTAATGTTTTGGTTTTTGGGCCTTCCCCTGCTCTGGGTCTTATTGTACTGGTACGTTTCAGATTCAGACTTCCATTAGCAGCAGGTTACAGATTTCCCTCTTGTCATGTTTCAAACATGCCCCTCAAGCGCTTCTTGGCCCCACTACGGAGCACTAACTGTAATTCTGTCAAACAGCAGGACTGCTGCAATGACACCCAGCCTTATAGGTGAGAGGCAAGAATCAGCAGAGGAACTGATTTCTTTGGTTGATTATTATTTTATTAGGCTGTTACACCAACCTCTAAAAAACAGAAAAGACAATTGAGACATGCCTAACCTTGTTCCAGTGAAAACTATACTGATAACCCCCCAAAACACACACACACACACCCATACACCACTTGTTCATCACTGTTTGTCATTGTGCCACTTTAAAGATTTGAACTTAGTGAGCAAAAAAAAACTTATTTTACTGTATGAATAGGTGAAGGAGGTGTGGAAACTATGTCACAAAATGTCACAAGACCCAGGATTTTCTAAAGGATTTTCTGCCATTGAATCAGGCTTTCAAGGGGCATTCATCCCCACCAATATTTGTAGATCAGTCAAAGGGAAAGTCCTCTCCTTTGTCAAAGTCTCTTGATATTTTTTTTTTGGTAAATAGAGCCAAGAGGAGGTAAGGAAGTCAAGGTTTTCACTCCAAAAACCTGAATTACAATATACTCAAAGTTGTTATGGAATGTTTGCCCAATGATGGCAATAAAGAGACAGGTTATGTAAAAGTATCCAACATGAAAGAGACATCAGCTTCCCTGCTCTGACCGTTTGACAAGTTGTGTTTGGTTTCTTTAAGTAGGAACAATTAAAGTACTTATTTTCTGGGGAACAACTTTTGGAACAAAAGAAAAAAAACAATTCCTTGAAGAATTTGAATTTATGTACAAGACATTAACAACAAACAGTTTCTGTAATAAATGTAGTGTAATTTTCATTTTCACTTCTGCAAATGGTTTCTGATAATGAAGTCACACTGGAGTCTCACTTTTTTGTCACCCTCAATGGTATTTTGTTGTGAAAGCATCTTCATGTCCCCACAATGAAGTAAGACAAAAGAATGAAGTGACTGTGTCAACTTGGTCCAAAAACACCCAGAAAAGGAAAAAGATCCATCTCCCAGTTTTCATATCATAAGCTGTCAAGGTTTCTGTGGTTTTTTTTTTTTTTTTTTGGTTGGAAATTGGAACTGTGTGGTTCTGCTGAGCTATTTTATTGCATCTGTAACTGATAAAGCAATTTGCTTTATCAGTGGCCTAATCATCTGTTAAAGGGAAATGCCATCCTATATAGAATTCTTTAGAAAGAGTTTAGCTCTGTACATGATTTTAGAAAATATTATTGGCCTACAGAAGTGCCAGCAGTGAGTCAGGATTTGTCCACATGTTACAGTGAAATGTTACCACTTTAGTTATGTACTTTAAGCACTGTAAGCTGCACAAGCATTGCATCTACATGTTTCTCAAGTGATCCAATCACAAATGGACAGCTCCGAGTATGTGTATTTACACCTGGTGTCACTGTGCATTCCCATGTTCTTAAGTGACCTCATGTTATTTACCATCACTTCTCCACCTGATATGCATATAAACATCTACCTTTATCCGTTTGCAAAGTCCAAGTGTGTCATTGCTTCAAACTTGCAAACCATCAGAAGGCTCACTGAGAAAAATCAACATGTTTTCTTAAAGAAAGATAGAAATAATGTGCAAACTTAATTTAATTTACAAGAAGGCAGAAATCCTTCAATTTCTTTCATAAGCAGTTTAACAAAGCGTTTAACAAAGTTTAGAAAGTTTTTCCAAATGCATGCAACATCTCATTAAATTGCACAGTTTTAACAGAGTCTGGGGATGCTGGTGAAACAGCAAGCTTCACGTGTACTTACAGACGACATTATTTGAGTAGGCTGTCCTTCAGTGGTTCCCAGGAGACGTTTAAATACATACTGCTAAAAGAATGAGTCTACATGCATGAGTGATTGGATCTCATGACACATTGAGGACACATTGGACCACCTAAGGCAGATGTTAATGTCAGGGGCCTGTACTATGAAGCAAGTCCGACATACCCAGCATCTCCTTTTATTACCTAGCTTTACTTAATCTAACAACCACAATCCAGATAAGTGGTCACAGGACGGTACTTTCAATTTGGATAAGTCAACCCAGGGTTTCCCAATCTAGACATGAGCCCGCTCACATAAAAACCACGTGGTGTTCGAAGCTTATGACCAATCATAAACTCTGATATGTCTACTGGCAGAAGAAAGACATATTTTAAAAACGATGAGCAGACATTAGAACATGAATCAAATAGAGACAAGTCAAACACATACTGTAGGCTAAAAGCAACACAGTAACAGATGCCAGATGTAGGAAGGACAGCTGGAAAAACATTGTTGACTGTGTGAATGTGTGAGGCTTTTAATATCACTGCAAAGATAATAAAAAGCATTGCACATCCATGGAATGAGAGTTGGATCACAGAATATCTGGTAGCTGGCAGTGGAGTTGAAGAGAAAGATCCACAAATACAAGTACAAGGCTTTAATGCTTTAATCAGCCTGCAACATACAGCTCAAGACGCTGACACAGACTAGTTCAGTCCATCAAACAAGAATCTGTGTCTCTCATCTAAAAAAAATACTTAGGTAAAGCCAGTGGCATGGTTTTCATTTCAGTTGTTTTTTCCTGTTTTATTTTGGTAGGTTATTCTCATGCTGTTTTAACTTCCTGTTGTCAGTGACACATGCTCACCTGTTTGTTACTGACAATCATCTGTGCTCCCCTGCCTGCTCACACATCTACTATCAGTTTGATCATCACCTCAGCTAATGTTTATATTATCTCTCCAACCACAATCTTTCCTCAACTTGTCAGCTCACCCCAAATTCCTAATATTCTTGTTTTGTTCCTGACACCAAACCTGCTTGTGTCGTCATCTGTCGGCCTGTAAACCTGTTATCCTTGATAAAAGTGACTTCACGGTGTCAGCCAGGCCTTATATGTGTCCATTCTGCCCTTTTCTGCTACTAAATCTAACATCCAGAGGGATTTGTCAGTCTCCTAACACTCGTGCCCTCCTTTAGAGATGCTCTCACGATCCACACAACCACCTACACAGAAACTTCTATGTTAGTGACGCCATTTTCCAGGATAATTCATTTGTGTGACTGGTCAATATGCAGTGCTGTTACACGTGTTGATCTCTTATCTTGAGCATAACCTAAGCAGGTTGGGTGTGTGATGTAAGCTGCTATGGGGATTTACCCTGGTAAGAAGTCAACCACTGTTGTAACCATCATAACCTGGAGTTTAACAGGAGTTTATTTGATATTTTCTCCATTTATCTGTGCTTTTATTTCTGCCTTGTGCTGTTGTGCACACAGGTCACCCTGGAATCCAGTGAAAATGGTTCAATCTTATCTTTTTCTTGTTGTATTACAGAAATAACAATATAGAAATATCATGTTTGTCATGATCCTCCAAGTACACATTTTTGGACACTAAATGTTATTAGTATAAGGTGGAAATGGAGGAAAATCTATCACGCTTTTACAACTTAGAACAATGAAGCCAATACAATGGTTACTGCTATGGAGTAAGGTTAGAGTAAGGCCTTTCTTTCTTAAACCTCATTAGACAATAAAAATTTCTAAAATTCCTGAAAAATCATTACCTTGAGCAGCACCTGGACTCCTGAGATTCAAATCTGAAATCTTGCAGGTCCATCTTGAAAAGCTCCAACCTTGAAAAGCTCTTTTGTGTCTGGTGAGAATATGACCAAACCAATCAGTGTCCTTTGTAGAGAAAGAGGTGGTAGCTCACAAGCAAGGTTTAGTTTTAAAGAAAGCAAGAAGCAGCTGCAGGCTTGTAAACAATGGCATCTGCTAAAGAGGTAACCATGGATGCTGCAATAGTGGCAGTTTTATCTGAGCTGGACAACTTTTTCCTCATTTGAAAGAAGAGCTGAGAATGGCACTTAAGGTTTTTCTTGTTGTTCCTCTCCAAACTGGCTTCAGCAAGAGTATGAACATGACAGGATGTCACCAAATCACCTTCAGATTTTTTGGAACCACCTGACCCTTCCAAATGTTGTCTACGGGCTGTTTCCAAGATAGACATGTGAAATTTATCCCATGAATATGTAAAACATCCCATTCGGTGACAGAAAAACCTGGAAAATGTTGATTCTACTGAAGGCTCATGCAACTGAAGTTCATCTGTAATTTTATACAATTTTGAGCGATCATAAATATCCCTTATATTTATATTACATTTAAGACTCTAACAAAGTTCTGTTCACTAATAATTAGTGCAAGGTAGGAAGCACCACCATGGTAGACAATCAAAAAAAAAGTCTGATGTGAGCTCTTCCCTGTAAAAGGTTTAGAAAGAGAATAGCAACAAAAAACCAAATGTTTAATGGAGGATTATTTATTATAACATGTTTGCTGACAAGAGACAGTGTTCTAGTAGATTGTTTTTAAGAATTTTTAAAATACTGTCATAGCATAGCTTCAACCACATTCTTAATATTTTTAATCAATTCAGCATTTTTTCCCAATACCAGCTCTTTTCTCATTACATCCTGCTATTCCTCACTCCCCACCCGATTCACTCACACACCTGCACCTCGGCATCCAGTCAAACCCTCAGTATTTATCCATCTGCTCACATGTCCTACCCTTATGCTCGACCCTTATAGTGTTCGCACCTTAGCATTCCAGCTCTTCTGCCAGTCCACCTGCCTGTTTTTACCCCTGCCTGAATCCTTTATGTGTCTTTTTCCTTCCCTCTATCGGATTGTTTGCCTTACTGATTGCCAACCTGTTGCTGTTCATCTTACCTACACAGCATCCTCTGAGTCTCACCTTTGTACCAGAACTGTTATAGTTCCTGGTATGTCCTCAGCGTCTAATGAAGTGCAAGGCTGAAATATCTGCAGATATTTCAGATTCCTTCCTGTAGAGGTGTAAATGTCTGAGACGACATGTGTTTGTGCATTTACCAGCTGCTTCAATCGGCTGATGCGCATCTAGTCTATTTGTGCCAGAGTCAACAGCTGTGAATTCTAGATATATACTACATTTACTTGAGCAGTTATATAGATATTCCTTTGTTTTGCATGTAAGAACAAAACATTTTAAGTTTTGGAACAACCAATCAAAATTCAAGTGAAAAGGGGAAAAAAGTCCTCTATAACACTTTTTATAGTTTAGTTCAGTCAGTCTGTTGAAAATACAGAATTTTATTGCTAAATCTGTTGACAGCTTTTAGCAAGGTCGCACAGACAAAAACAAATTCACAGACAAAACCTGCAGTCAGTAAAGAGGCCTGTATGCATAGAATATAAAATGAGATGCTAAGCCATTTGGTCATCTTCCAAAAGTTTACCCATTCACAAAGATAATTCTTTTTTTTTAAATCAAAGCTGAAAAGTTAAATGGTCTTTTATGTATTCGAGAAGATTTATTGATCATATTAAACTTCAGACAGTGTAAATATTTGGCACACATAGAATACAAAAGTAATATTTACTACATGTGTACCTGTTCAGACAAACATTGACATATGTGAAACAATTATGTAACAAGGCTGTGTTTCAGAGGACTCTAGGACACTTAAAGTGTAACATCCACTTACCCTAAACCAAAGTTTTACAAGCTTATTGAGTACCATTAACATGGTACCTGATGACTTAGCCTATTTGTCCTTTAACAACAGCCATGCGTTTAATAACTGGGCACCACATGTGCTGTAACTTTGCAATAATTACAGTTAAACAAGTGTGGGTAAATAGTACGTTTTGGCCCTGTATAACCACTAAACCTAAACCTTGAACTATTTTAAGCTATATGAATAAATCTGACCAACCTTACGGGTTTATTGTATTGTCTGGCAACGTGCAGTCATGGTAAGGGATCCAGCATCTTTTATGCACACATATCCACTGTACCTTTGAAGCACACTGGTTCATTCACTGACAAAGTTCAATAGAGGGGATAATTACCTTTGTTCTGAGCAATTCTTTCAATCATCATGACATATCTGGCCTGACCAGTTAGTGCACAACAGTGGCTAAAAAAGTTGCTCTACTTGCAGGAACAATCAGTCTTCCCTGCTGCTGTCTGTCAACATCGTGTCTCGCTGAGTGGACAAACTGCCACAGGAGACATGTGTGCTTTCAAATACTCTGGCTATATTAAATGCAATACGTAATAGAAGGGAAAGGTCTGTTCATTCACTCCAAACAGCCCAGCTTGTAGCTCACATACCTTAAACCTACCAATGTTTAGGCTCTTTCCTCAGAAAAAAAGGAATACATCTCTATTTACTGGAAGCATTCCAATAAAATGTACTGTAAAGCTTAACAAGACTGTTAGGTTATACTTAGCTTACAGCAAGTACTTTGAGCTAAATGTCAACATCAGCATGCTAACATGTTCACAATAACAAAGTCAACATGCTTTTGTCAAGTAGGTGTAGTATTTCTGATGCTGCCTCCTTAATTTATTTATGTTAGCATGCTAACACTTGCCAATTATCAGATGACATAAAATACAACAGAGGCTGATGGTAATGTTGTGACTTTTGTAGGTATTTGGCCATTATCATAATACTGAACAAATTTTACCGGTACTGGATTTAAAGTCCTCGGATTACTAGAGTAATGACAATGTATCCTCAGGAGAACATGAATCGCTGAGCCAAAATGATTTAATTATAGCCACTATGCAGCCGTGAGTAGGAACCAAGTATTTTCAGGAGGAAGAGATTTATGTATATTTTTTATTTTTAAAGTATTGGAAAATGTTACATCAAGTATTGGTATTTACCTCTCAGAAACTCGAACTGGTCAAATCCTACTCTAAGGCTCTAACAGAAAAGAATGAACAGCTTGTGTGCTGAGAGAAAAAAATGTTGCGCAAATGTTTCTATCAACATTAGCTTGGCTTAGCTAACTTAAAACTACATTAATAGCATGTTGACTACATAGCTAACATTAAGCCCAAACCAAAGGGTATTAAAAGCACAACACTCAGCAGTAGATTTCATTGTCCGGTGAAACTGCTCCCAAGTTTTTTCTGTCTCTACTTTGAATATTATTTCTGTCTAAAATATAATAATGCTAAGGATAGATAGGCATAGATAGAGCTAGCTTCTCCTCATTTTCTTGGTTACGAGGGTGGCAGGTGACAAGTTTGACCCAATAGTTGGTTGCCTGAAAGCAAGTGACAGTGTTGACTTGCACCTTTCTGATAAGCTCAGTCAGATTTTGGAGCAAAAAGTTGGAACACCAAGGCCTTTTACTTTGGGTGCTAGCACACTGCTGCATAAGTTCACTCCTCATTAGTAACTATTAAAATCAAGACTTGGAGCCTTCGAAAATAAGACTGTTGTTAACATGGTTAAGACTGAGCAAAGTATGGATACAATAGCTATATCATGGTTTTAAGACTAGATATGGTCTTAGATTTTGGATATTTATATAATAATTTAAGAGGGTACTTTTTGAATCTTTTAATTTTGTTACACAGGGACTTGGTATAAGTGTTGTTTTTTTCCTGGCGTCAAAGGTTGCATAATAGTTAAGTAATGTTTTTTAAACTTAAGACTGGTCTAGCTGTACTAATATTTGTCTTTCCTCACTTAGCTATATGTATCCACATCACTGTTAATTATTTTTCAAATATGTCATCGTGTTTGTATTTACTAAAAAGAGCAAATAGTCATTCTTAAATAATTTTGCAATGGCGATATGAAAATACTTGTTGAAAGATATGGTGATATATAATTTTGTCCTTAACCCTTAGCCTTCATTGTTTTCCTACAACATATTATAACATATAATGCAGGCAAAATTTTGTACTATTATCATTTTTTCAGTTTTTGTGAATGTATAGAAAACTCTTTTGACTCCCTCACTTTTGAGAGGGGCCGTATCAGAAGTATTTGCGAGATTAGGAGCAGGAGATTCTTCAGAAATAGCTTTGTCACAGTTTAGGTCCCAGGCCTCTTTTGTATTGCTGTACCTTATAACATCAGTCCCATGGTTCTTGCTCAGCTTAACCTCATCACTGCAATAGTCTGTCCACAGCTTTGGTTACAGACAGGCAGCGACAATGTCAGCAAAGGGCTGTTTCTGCACACTTTTTCAATCAGTACAATTTCTGTTGTCCACATAAATGCTTGTCTCAGGGGGCAACGAAACACAAGGGCCATGTTTCATTTTGCCAGAATCAAAAACTGCACACGGATAAAACCAGTGTATCCCTCTGTGATGCCTGCAAGGGCTTCATTTCATCTCAGAAGAGTATTTTATCTTGCTTCCTGTTTTTATCTCCTTGTGAAATTGACACCTGCTCACACACATAGAGACGCACACACACAACAGACAGACACACACATTGGCAGCAGATCCCAATGAAGTGCCTAAATATGGTGAACAAAAGGTCTGCAGGGGAGTGAAAGGAGAAGCGGAACAAAAAACAAATAAGTAATGAAATTATAACAATACAGAGCGAGGGGGAGATAGAGAGACAGAGAAAGAGAGAGAGAGAGTAGGGTTGCCACAATGGCGAGGAACAATCGCGCCGCGTCAATGGAAAAAGAGAGGTGGGGAGGGGGGGGTATCTGGACAATAGAGCCGGTGACAGGAGCACAATGGCTGCAGTGTTTTCAATTAGACATTATCTCATAGACAGAGTGGCAGGTCTCATTGTGCAAGGGGGCTATTTCAGGGCTGCCTTTGTGTGGGGCAGTGCCGTACTCCCCCACCCCTCCTCGACCCTCAACTCTCTGAATCCACCCCCCTCGCACCCTCGCCCCCGCAGAGGCCCTGTTATCTTGTGTGTGGCTGTGTGTATTTGTGCATGTATATGAAAGTCTGTGGACAGACAGTGGGCCTTTTATGTGCCTCGTTATTTGCTTTCCATCTGCAGAGGGCAAAGTGTAGCCAGCTACATGGGCCAGACCTGCAGTAAGATGCAGGGAGAGGGGAAAAACAGAAGGCAGAAAGGTGATAGGTGTCATTTGGCAGGACTATCTGACCCCATCCAGCTGACCTGAGATGTTCAGGCTCAGAGCTGAATCTTGTTTACCATCACTAAATCGAGCATCCTCCGTCCACTGGAAACTTTCTGTAGAATATTGTGCACATTGGTATCGACTCAATCAGGTCATTGTGGTCTCTTTCTATCTTTATAGAATAATATTTGCAAAAAGCGGCTCTCGCCTTTGGCTTGACATGCTTTAGCTGTGTATTTTTTTCTGCATTTAACGGATGAGGCATCGGAAAAGAGGGTTTTGTGGTGTACTTGTTTCTCAGAAAACATGCGAATTTCACTTATCGGATTGGAGTATCTGTAACATTTTGACATGCACACAAAAACGGTTGTTTCAACAAGCCTCATTCTGCTGCCCCGATGCGGTTTCCTATGTTCTGCTATCTGGGTGTTGTTTATTTCTTTACTTTTCTGCATTTTGGTGAAGGCACCTTGTTCTGTCGAAATGCACATATAAGCAGATCTGTGTTATCGCACCGATATTGTGTCAGTTAAGCAGAATAATCATTTGAGGTTTTTTCCACTGTTGGTGTTTTTCTCAGAGGGTTGTCAGCCTGTTTGGGGCCCTACCTGGCTCTGATAGGCATAGTACATATCATTTAAAGGATTTCATGGGTCAAACTGTTGCTAACTGTTGAATAGGGCTGTTATTAAGCTTTATTAAAGCTTTAATTTAAAAGTTTAAGTCAAATTATTTAAACAAAGATGTGTATGCTTACACACTTCTGGCTCTCATACATTATGAAACAGTTTTTTTAAATGGGCATTTTATTGGTATAGAAACATTACGTCATTCTTAATAAGTCAAAGCCACTGTTAAAAATCAAGCTTTGTTGTAATGATGATATTGTCACTATTAGTGACATTTTAGGATGCACATTTGATTTAACATCACCATATTTATTTATTTACCCCACATGTGATTTCAGACAGGGTGGGTGGGTGAATCAATTGAGAAAATTAAGTTTAAAAAAAAAATTAAAACTTAAAATTGACAAAAAAAGTTT
>JAQNCA010000014.1:24883523-24894676 GCA_029783725.1 Acanthurus tractus
TAAGGGAGAGAATTGCTTTGTACTGTCATTAAAAATTAAGTAAGTAAATGACAAACTGTTTGAGTATGAACATTAAGTGTGTTTAACATTTTGAAATCCCATGAAAACATATAACAATGAGACCACAACCTAATAGCAATAAAACATATCTTAAAGGAAAAAAACATATACCTCTGGAATTGATAATCATCAATTGAAAAGATTGTATTTTTTTAGACATTCTTGCTCTTTAAATTACATCATCACACTTCAATGCTGTTTGTTATATGTTTTAACATAATACTGAATTTTAATACCATAAGAGTTCAATTGGACAACAGTAAAAATAAATAACACATTTTCTTCATATATCTACAATAGTGTGGACCTAGCACAGAAATAGCATCAGGAAAGATAAGGTCAAACCAAAACATGCCACTGGGGGAAATCATAATAATCAGCATTACTTTTCATTGCAAATTCTCATCATGTGGTCAGTCTGGTGTCTTTTACCAAACTGATGGTTGGACTAAAATTCTTATGATCTTGATATGACAAAAGTTATGAAGTGGTTATTTCTGATCAAGGCTGTGTAAGTGTCCACTGCTGCTGGAAAAATTGACCCAAAACCTCCCAACAGCAGTGGTTGTAGGCCTACTTCTCTCTTTCGTCCAGTGTTTCTCAAAATCTATTTCCGTGCTCTGAACCAGTTCTGTGACACAACAAACTCTGTATGAGGGTCATTTTGTGGGGATAATACAATAATACTCTGGTTTAATCAGCGTTAATCAGTGAAATGAGCCATTGCAATGTTTGGATGGAAAGGAAACATGACTGAAAACCATTTGCAGGAGTACATCCCTCATTCTGAAAATAATGCTTGGTGTGCATTTGACAGAAAATCATTTAAGAACAAACAAGACAGACTTTTTTATTATGATACTACAAAACCTCAAAATTCTATCTTTAAACAGCATTAACATTGGTTTTGACTAATTCTCAAACCCAGATTCATAAAGTCATGCAGAGTGAGATGATAGGCAACAGTGGGTTACTTAGATTCATTCTCTTTGTTGTCCGTTCATTTATTAAATAACGCTTAATACGATCCAAGACATGCCTGGTTTGAGTGGTTTATTGTGTGACCAGGTGTGCGTGAGGAGCAGAGTGAAGCTGCAGGTAGACTGTGCAGTCAGCAGCCCTCTGATAGAGCAGATATCTATGAAATGGTTTAGTGGAGATAGCAGTCAAGTGACCTGATTCCAATCTCGAGCATCAGGATCTGATAACCCTAGAAAAGAGTTACAAAGTGGGACACAGGAAGACAGTGTGGGTAATTGACTTCAGTTGAGGTTGGGGTTGTTATGACATGTTGCATGTAGATTACGTTGGGCTGCTGTCATACATTAAACCTCCAGCAACTGCCACTGTGGCCACAGGGGCTAGTTTTGTTGTGCACATAAAAGTTAAAAACAACGCACATTTGCCCTAATAACACATTTCCCATGTCATACACCAGATGTGTGTTTGTTGTTGTTTATATAAATGTTCAATTAATTGTTTGTGCATCTTGTGACATTGAGCATATGTTACATGGTGCATTAACTAAACTAACTGATATCTACGTTGTATCGTATATATTTTGATGCCATCACATTAATGTATAATTTGAACAATTTAGTGTAACCTACAGTACATACACTGATTATCCACATCTGCCTTGTTTTTCCTTGCTCCTCAACTTTTATGTACCTGGAGAACTGAACCACACATTTTCTAAAAGATATTCACCTATTTGTTTTTCAGCATGTGGAGAACTACAGCTGCTAGTTAGCACTGTTTGCCACTATGGAAAACTTACTGTTTGGAGCAGCACAGACTGTTTGATAGTGGAACTTTGTACCACTATGAGGAGAAGTCCTTTTTTTAAGAGGACCCAGTGGAGAAAGCTGCTAGGGAGCAAAACCCAATGAGCAACAGAACTGGTGCCAGGACAGATAACAGCATACGGACTCAGCAGCCTCACTGGACATCACACAGAGGTGAAGCTGCAGAGGAGGATGGTGATGGAAGAAGCGAGCAAAGTTAGCTGGCTTGCTGAGACATGTATCTTTTACTGTTGCACTTGCTCAGTGTTTTGGCTTTTTTTTGGCAAAGTTGATAATTGATTCGAAACAAAGTCAGTCCATTTTGAACTGAGTTTTAGGCTGTTATACTCAGGAATCAGTGATAGCTGTCTGTGTGGCTCTGTCACGCTAGCTTAGCACACTACTGTTCTGAGCTGTGTGTAATGCTTGTACAAACTTTAAACAACTGAGTCCATGTTTACTTCATGACACTTCCCAACAAGATAAACACTTAACACAGACATATTATTAACATTACCTGATTAACTTGCTTGAGCTAACATGTCAGTCAACACTTGCCCTTTTACACACCCATCAGACATGAAGAAACATTAGCAATTATTGGGAGTTTTGTTTCTGGTAACCTTATAAATTTAAGGTCAATAACTGCTCTACTTTAAGCTCTTTTTTGGTTTACCCAATATCACATATATCTGACCTTATTCACCAACAAGATACAACCTTTGTCTATCTGTCATTGAGTTACTAAACAGGTGTGTGGCATCCGTTTAATCAGAGATTTTTAATTTTTCAAAACAACTGCCTGCAGCTGCTGGAAACACTGTTGATGAGAGTGGCAGCCAAATTAGAGACATTAAAGAGGTTCACAGAGCTGAGGGGAACCACAGAGTTGGATGACTTGTGAGCTCGTTTGAACAAGCAGTAGTTTTCACATTACACAGTCATTTGATCTAGTGGATGTAAAATGATTGATTAGTGGGGTTTTAATGACTGCTCTTGTGAATATGATGATACAGTAAGAAAAATAATGAAAAGCAAACACTTTGATGCATTCGGATTAACTCTGAGTAACTGATCAGATTATAACACCTGAAATACATTCAAAGTGATCTGTTGACTGGAGATTAATGGCCCCAGCTTTCCATGTGTTTTATCCATATGTTTTCATATGTTATTTTAACATTATGTTCATTGTTACGTTTTTTACCGACCTGATTATATCAAGTTGGCTTGACCGACTGCTGTATGTTGCATACTCATTCACTCTGTACCTATTCATATTCTCCTTTTCTCTGCTGTATCCTATTATTTGCTCTTGCAATGGCTCAATATCCCCAAGGGAATCATTAAAGTTTCATCCTCTAAACAACCTGGCACAACTTTATGGAAACTCTGGTGCTGCAAGAGCACAAACAGAGGTAAAGGCTGTATCGTGCAAAGCATGGTAATATAAGGCTACAGCTAACCACGGCTTAAGGTGCTGTAGCATAGATCGGCCTGGCAGAACAAACAGGCTGGCACTGCTCAGCAAGGCTTGGCCAACTACATCAGCACAGACAAAAGGTACACGACCTGAAAGCAGGAGGGTGTATAAATCAACGAGAATGCACAGCTTGCATTATTCTTTCTACGAAAACAAGAACTGTGTGGTTTGTATGGATAAAAATTGCTCATTTGTGAGGATCTATAGGCACCGTTTGTTGCAGTTATATTCAGGAAAATAAATTTTCATATTTGTTATACTCTTTATTTAGAAATTCTGTTTTTGAAGCTGTGCTGTTAAAAGTTGAGACAGATGTTTTTGTCTTACTCTTTTTGTAGATTTACCCTTAATTTTGGAACAACATCTGCCATAATTTGAGGTGTTTGATGGAAGTAAATTGAAAGTATAATGTTGCCAGTGTGTCAGTTACTTAGCTGTTACTTGTGCCTCAAGCTGTAGCCTGTTTTTTGGGGTTTTGGTAAATTGGAAAAATGACAACTATGCACTAATTAGCTGTGAGCAGTTCCTGTTTTCATTATATCCATTAATGTACAGAAAACTGTCACTGGATTACTATGTTCAAAGCTGATGATTCTTGGAAAGTCTAGCTCTCTCCAAATCTGAAAATTTCTGTATCACATCCGTGTGAATGGGATTGAGAAAAATCAGTTCCACTGCTGCATCTGCCACTGCTCTCTGTTGATAAGTAGGCCAAATCAGCAGGACAAGCAATCATTTTCTCCTGTTTTTGTATCATCTGCATGAGCTGAAATCAAGTTGAAAGGTGTGAAATGGTAAATCATATAGCATCTAAGGAAAATGTCTTACTTTTTAGAAATCATTTTGGTCTTCAATGGCCACCTATATCTAATTATATCTGTGGAAAGCGCAATGGGTATCAACAGATATTATGATTTTAGTGCACATTATAGCAGGAATACAGTTGACTTCTTAATGTCATAATCTCAGTAAGTCTTCATATATCTGTTATTATCAAATCCCAAAGACTTTTTTCATTTGTTGTGCTGTCTCTGATTTTAATCAGGCAGATGTATATCTGATGTGAAAAACGTTTTAACTTTTTGAAGCACTAGCACAACAAAGTGTTAATGTTAGTTGTTTTGTTGGTCTCTTGGACATGACATAAAAAGGAAGAGGTTAATGGACTGAAGTCAATAGGCATGATTTTATTGGCTTTATCTATCTTTTTGATGTCCATAAAAGGCAGACGAAGTTTGACCTTAAAAGAACAACTGATGTTCTGCCCGTCCACTCCATCAGAGCACAGCAACATCAAACATTTAACATGTCCGTCATAAGGGATGTCTATGTTCAGCTCCAGCTTGCTCTCCTCACACATCAGCAACTAGTTGAGTCGGCAGAAGTGGACATTTACTGCTCTTGATGGAAGGTTGGGAACATCCAGCGATCAGCACAGGATGGTGCAGCTGCTTAATGCCACTCTATATGTAATCTGCACCAGGCAGGGCATGTAAAGCACAAAATGGATGCCACTGCCACATGACGGACATGACAGGGGTCAGTGGGCAAACTTTATCAGCCACTGAAGGCAAAGGAACGGAAGATAGTAGTGACGCTCCTTTTTATAGAGTGAGAGAGTAGAGAGTGATGCATTCAAGTAGTGCAACTTGATGGCTGGCTACATGTGCAGATTTTTATGGTGGCCAATTGCCTTTACGCTATTGACGGAAAGCATGACGCATAAAATCTAGTATAAAGCAGAGTCTAGTTGAAAAAGCACTACAAGTCCTGTGTTGGATCATCAATCATTCACACCACAGCCATGTGTCCCAAGAACATACATTCACCCTAGTATGGGCAATTGCAAATCATGGTAGTAACTTAACTAAAAATTGCAATTTACAACTTTAATGGTACTGGAACTGCAACTCTACCCCAACACTGGTCACCAAAACAACAAAAAGGCACAAGTATATAATACACATTATTGTGAAAGAGCTACTTTCTTGCCCCAGAGTAGCACAATGTTGTATGTTGCAATTAGACACACCCCGAAGTCTTGGTCCAACATATGATTATCTTACACGTCAAAATGCGTCTTCCTGAGTAGCAAATATAACATGAATATGAATAATGTATAAAGCACATAACGCACAATTTGAAATGCTGCTGGTATATTCATATCTACCAGCATGTGCATACCAGCAGGAGAGACACAGTTTAATTAACACTGGTTGTTTTGTGACTATTAATATGCCATTGTGTGCTGTGTGTTACTTTATTATTGCTGTTGTATGTTTTTTCCAGTGTAAAAGTGCCTTTCTAATAAAAGAAGCTGAGCTGTTTCATACATTTTTAATATGAAGACAACAAACATTTCAGTAAAATTATTGCACAAACAGAATATAAATTACCATTAAAAAACAGGGGATATACAAATCAAATAATAACTTAAAGAAAATCTAGAATCTTGTCAACTGCAGCCAGTCATCTAACAACAGACATTGCATATATATATTTGACACACTGACAAACTATACTTTCTTCTGACATCAAGACACCACACTTCAAAATATTGGCTAAACTTACAAAAATACAAGATTAACTTAAATCTCCATTTTTATTTACCAAAACAGTGTGTCTGGGTGCCAGTGGACGGGTTAAACATCTGGCCCTCCAGCCTTAATTCAGCTGTGCTGTCGGTAATGGCCTCAGATAGAATAATAATACACATTGAAAATATAAATATGAATGAATAATATATATAGCACTTTTCAAAACAAAGGTATGTGATACCTTACAAAACATTAAAGCATAGTAAGGTGGACAGAAAACAGTATTTGTAGATAATGAAGTCATGTAGCAGCTCATATTTTGCTCTGAAAAAGTCATCACATAAAAACTTAAAAAGAAGAAAGCCTTATATGCTACTTAACAACAGAATGCAACATCAGTTCCATAGAAAGAGCAGATGGAACTAAAGCCTATGTGATTCAAACACATTATAAAAGATAATAATCAAAACATTGTGTTGCCACTGGCAGGCTGAAGATAGTCATTCAGCACTCAGCAAATACAGTTTCTCTCCTTTGTTCAGATGCATTGTCGGAAACAATAGTGCATGCTCTTAGAATAGGTGACACAAACAGCACAACTATGTTTCAGTTTGTAAAATAGTAAATGCCTGCTTGAAATGTTATTGTGTTCTGAAACTCTTTATACCATTGACAAAACCACATAAGGGTGTGTGAAAAGCAAATACTACATTTAAAAAACTCAAAGGAGACCAGAGAAGAAAAGCAAGCCTTTGTAAAAAAAAGGGAAAAATCAAATAAAAGAGTCATTTAAAATGTTTTAGATGGTTTATAGATTGAATGTCACATAGCTCACAGGGAGAATGAATCTGCTGACCAGCATGACTTCGAACATTATAAGTGGTTGAGAAAAAGCATAGCAGGATGGTATAGAATTGTTTATTATGCCATTTATTGCTCATGATTAAGCAAATGATATTTTTTCACACATCTGCAGCATTGATTTTATTTGAACTTTACTTTAAATGCTTCCTCTGATGTATCTTCTGACTCTCACAGCTGCATTTTCCACTCCATCCATTTCTATATTTTGGCATACTACAGTTTGTTTTCTTTGTTTTTTGTCATTTAGTGATGAACAAAACTGAATTAAATTAAGAAAAATTTTAGGTTGACTCTTTTTATCTCTGCATCGTGTCTGCCACCACCTATGGTCAGTGTCTAACCATGATTCAGGACAATCTAGTATAGTTCACTTGGACAAATAGTCATGTCATTGGCTCCTGAAACTTTAACATTTTTAGTCACAGATCAACTCATCAAATTTGTTGCGGGAGGAATGATGATAAAGTGGTACGGGTTGGTAACAAACAGGTATTCTATTAACCTACAAGCAGGAAAATGTCGAGTTATATAGTTGCAATTCATTAAGAAGATTTAAACAAGATGAACAGGATAAAATACAGAAAATACTAAAAACATGTCACTATTAAACTTTCCAATGTTATGCTTAAATATACACACTGCAGCTGCTGATAAGGTCACTATTTTAATTTGAATGTTTCTTTTATTTGATGATTCAGCTACCTGACCATCTGCTCTGCCATAATTAATAAAAATATACAATTATTTGTATGTTGTCTCTTTCAGTAATGGTATCTGATGATTCTTGGAAGCAACGGAATTATTGACTCGACTGAGTCAACTGAGAACTAGGCTAAAAACAGCACTAAAATAGCTGAGACAAACTGTAGAGCATGCAAGCAGTATATTTCTGTTCCTAAAAAAAAGCAAATGTAATAATCAAATTTGTGGATGCTGATGTGACATTAACAGTATTGTCAGACAGCAGTCTACATGGCTATTGGAAGGAACGAGTAAGTTGTTCAATCAATGCCCACAGTCAGTCGTTCAGATCTTAGCTGTTTACTAAAGAACAATCAGTGCGTTATCTGACTTTTAAGCTTCTCCTGTTTGACTAAACATTTGGGTTTTTGGGTTCCACTGACCCTGATGAACCAGAAAAACACCTGTAACCATGGCAACTGCACAACAAAGATGGCATCAGCTGTAGCCACAGTGTGTGAAAGGCATAAAAACGAGACTAAAATATCACTGATGAAAACTGAAGTGGTTTCAGTTTTTGTTGACCAGCTAACATAAACGTAGTTAAAAATCGGTCTAAAATTTCACCAAAACTAGCTTTCTATAAAAACTCTTAAAACTAACTCAAAACTAAATCAGATGCGACAATTCAAACTACCTGTCATAAATCCTACATTTACAAAAGTTGTACTGGTTTAAAATACTGTGGGTAAACAAAATATTTGTGACCTCTCAATTTGATATAACAATCAACAGCGACACAGTCTTCAAAATAATCTAGACAGCTGAAAGACAACTTCAACAAAAACTGAACATTAAAGAAAAATATGGTTGTTGTACCAGACCATGTTACTTTTAGAAGGGGCCCCTATAGACTGGTAGTTGAGTGTAGAGTCAACAAACTAAACAAGTTTGTTGACAAACAGGAGCTCTGTCAAAAAACCTTGATGTGCTGATGAGCTGGAGGTAAACTGCATCATGGTACAGGTTTAAAGACTTGGGGACATCCAGAACAGTCTTTACTGGCTTCTGTTCTCAAAGCCACAGGTGATGCAGTCAGGTAGTAACAGCAGTTACATAGAATTAAATGTACTGTTATATCACAGGACCGTCTAAACCAACTCGTGCTGATGCTGATGCTGATGCTGATGCTGAGGGGTCAGATTATCTTATTGGAGTGTGTAAAGAGGTTCGTTTGGTGCTTAAATCTCCAGGCTGTCAGTCAAATCCAAAGCATCACAACACAGAGACAGCATGTTGTTTATAAACCACATATATACTGTGTGTGTGTGTGTGTGTGTTTGCATGTGTGTGTGTGTGTATAAGAGAAAAAGACTGAAAATATGAAGTGAAGAGAAAAAGGGGACATTATTTTGAAAGAAAAGAGAAACGTGGAAAAAAGGAAAAGGAGAAAAGCAGAGATGGAGAGAGAGAAAGGAGAAGTGTAGAAAGAGGTTTTGTAATCTTGGTATAGTGGTGTTGTGCCGTCTCCATGGTGACAGGCACAAAGGCCCGTGGTTGGCCATTGATGGCTAATTGTATTCTTCACAGCTCTTTTGTTAATTGTTGTCTGCCCAGCTCCCACTTCCTGCTGGGCCACGGCACAAAGCCACGAACAGGAGGGATTAGAAATGGCACATCAGCTCCCCCAATGCACAGCCAAGCTCTCTCTACCTCATTCTCTCCCTCCTTCTCATTCTCTCTCCTCCTTTCTTTGTCCCTCTCTGTCTTTCTCTATCTCTCTAGGTCCCCATTGAGCCGCGCCTCCTTTTATCTTCTCCTCACCGTGTGCACTCCCATGACCTCCAGATTCTTTCCCTTTCTCTTTCTCTTTCTTTCTTTAATTCTTTCTTTCTTTAATTCTTTCTTGATATGAGGTCTTCACTTCTTAAGCAGCGTTTCTCTGATGCTCTTTGAGCTCGTTCAAGAGCAGTATTCACACCGATGCCAATGAGACAAGCTCACTGTAAAACGCTGTCACATCAATGCTAAAATGCATCTCGTTGTCAGTTTCAGCTCATCAGCTCTTAGCCAGCCTTGAATTTTTTTTTTTTTTTTTTAAAAGACGGCGTTTAACAGACTACTTTTCACAATCATGGAAAAGGTGCTTTGTGGTTATGTTAAGCAACAAGGTGCTGTCATTGGCATCCTGTATTTTCCTTTTGCTGCTGTGAAGTGACTGCGCACGTATGAAAAGAACTCTGGTAAAGAGTCAATTAAGTCTTGATCAAATTACAATTCGATACTTGCAGAGTCCTCCAACAACAAAAACAGAGAGCCCAATTATTCAGTGACGGCTTCTGTTTGTTCATATGTATTGAATCTCAAAGCAAATGATCACAGGAGACAGAATAAAACAGACTGGCCATGTTTGTCAGAATGCTCCATCAATTCAACCACTAATTCAACCACCAGAGCACTAATACTGTAGGTACCACTGTGCTGTTCGCCAGCAGAGGAGGAGAAGGACAAAGAAGAGATTCAAAGGTCCCGTGAAATAGGTACTTGATCTTCATTGAAAACTGCTACTTCCTGGAAAACAGTATGTCTTCAGTAGTGACCTCATCATGTAATAGGCAGCATTTCTACCAAACAATCTCAGTATGGTACCATCAAAACCCTTACTGAACCCATATGAACATGTACCTGAAGCCTGGCTCTGCTTTGTCTTTGAACTCTTAGATGAAGGCAGGATTGTTAGCCGGGCTTCAGGGCTGATGTCCTTCACTTTTCCAACAGTTTGCAAACAACAAAGGGGACTTTCCTTGGAAAAGCTTCAGTATTTCAGAAGTACTTCAGTATTTATCAACAGACACGCTCTAACCTTCATTGTACATTTACTGCCAGACAGACAACTTTTTTGCTAACATTTTCTTCTGTTCTACCTCACATTCACTGAGACTTTATTGCTGCTCCCTTTCTCATTCACTCAACTGCACTAACATTACGCACAAACAACAATTCATGTTCTTTCTTCTTGGTATGTGGTTGTTTATTATAACAAGGAGACAAGCTTTGTTTGAGAAACAAACAGAAGTGTGAAAAATCTTCTGCAAAGTGCAGAGGATGATACGACTCTGCTCCAATTCTGTCTGGCCAATCAATGGACAGCAGTGTTTCTAGCCTCACCTGGATCAGGGTGTTAGTCACCTTAACAGAGGGGTAGTTTAAAAAAAACAAGTTGGTTTGAAGTGTTTCTATTTGTTGCAGCCACAACTTTTGACAACAGAATAGCAAAAATTACCATCGCAATGTGTGACGAACCGACCTGAAGTAAACTGGACTGCTCGGTGGAAACTCAGCTTTAGGAGGTGGACACGGATGGTCACATTGCATCCACATTCTGAGTATTTGTTCTGTTCTCCATGAACTCCACCTGAGAGCCATACAACAAGTGAATTCAAAGATTTCCTGTTTTGCAAATAAAGATGCCCATGTGCTCCAGAAAAACTACCCAACTCCCACAGCAATTGGTCAAATGCTTAGGGGGGTTGAAAGAAACACCAAAAACATTTGTCTCAAATGCATGTCTGAAAGTGTGATACATTTGAACCTTTCCTTTCTGGGATGCAAACAGTCAGTGACCATGATGCCATAGGATCAACCATGCTGTATTCTACTGTTTTAGGGGGGGGGGGGGGCCGCGGGGGGGGGGGGGGGACCGCGAGGCGCGCCGGACGGAAGAAAGCAGAAGGAGAGGAA
>JAQNCA010000014.1:24894776-24922582 GCA_029783725.1 Acanthurus tractus
TTTTATAAATTTAAACATTTCATTTCTGGGATGCAAACATTCTGTGACCCTTTTGCCATAGTATCAACCATGCTGTATTCTCCTTTTTTAGACCCCCCCCCCCCCCCTCACTTCTCACTAACAACACACTACTAGTTGAAGTAAAAACTCATTCCTATTCGCTCACCTTAACAGGAAAATTCCCCACAGACATTGGAATAAAAAAATAAACTAAACTAAAGTTTTGTAAAAAAAAAAAAACAATATGATTTGTCGCCAGTGACAGGCTTCATCAACATTACATGAACCGGTTTGGCAAGGACTTAGAATGGACATCAAAACATGTAAAAATCCCAAATTCCAGCTTCAGCTCCGGCTTGAACCTCACTCTCACCCCTTTTGATGGTCTCTGTTCTTTCACTCCCCCTGAGTCTGGTCATTTGGAAAAGCTAAACACGATTTCCCTTCAGCTTATTTGGAGATTACATAGCAACAATTATCCTGACATTGCATGTATTAGATTTTGCTTTTTGTTTGTTTTTACCTACGAATATAGTTGACCAGTGCTGTTTGCAGAAATAGAGTATTCCCCATCAAGGTATGCACCATCACCAGTTTTCAGACACTTTTACTCCAAACTCTACTGACTACCTCTATGTTAATAGTGTGTGCAATGGCTCAGCTAACTAATTATAGTTTCACTGACTCATATAAAAAAACTAAATCTTATCCTTTTTTGAATGGGGGATATTCCCTGTCCTGCTCTTACTCTAAAGTGATGCATCTCAACCTTTCTGTACGCAGGAGCCACACTGACAAAATATTTTTCAAAATACAAAGTACAAAACTACAAAGCATCTCTCTCTTCCATGAAACCATTATGTATTTGAGAATAAGGATAATATTGATAGGTAATTATATGCCTGCAAAGGCTGCAAACACACAGACATGAAAGTCTGAGAGACTTTAGCCTGTCAAGGTAAAAAACTTCATCTGTGCTGTTTGTGGTTGTTGCAGGATGTGACTCATTGAAAGCAAGTGAGGACATTCACACAAACATCTTTGCTTTTGGTGAAGGCTTAGATTCTGCTGGTCAGAGATCACTGGAGTTGAACTCCAAGGGAAACCAAGAGGTGGAGTTGCTGCATGGCAGGAAACAGAATTGATTTTCTCATTTGTGTGACTACAGACTTAAAATCATGTTTTTAGATTTTTTTTTTTTTTAAGACTTAAAAGAGCCACGAGCAGCCTGCAAGCTGAGGGTTGAGTATCGAAGTGCTAAAAGACGATCGCTCCACAACCTTTGTAGAATAAATTCTAGCACATTGTTATCATTTATTTTAAGTGTTGATGTGTTATTGTGTCTCGACGGCCAGACCTATTAAACTCCATGAAACACTAGTGCAGACAGACAGCATAACAAACCACACATTGTAACATATCCAGCATGGTGTGGAGCTGGCCTGGGTCAAACGGAATTTAAATCTGTAGAATTTTAACTTAAAATCTGTCTCCCAGCACTTTACATTGAAATATTTTTACTTGCTGAACAAGAACCAATAAAATTTGAACTAATTGCAAGAAATGGATTAGCAAGATAAATGAAACATTGACCATCAGTATCAGTAAAAAATGTTTGCTTTTTTCTTAGAGAATTTAAGGCAGGAAAAGGCAACACATTGTTACACACTCAGCGAAAACTTGCTCAGCACTGACCAGACCAAATTTTTTGATCAGAGTTTGAGAGAAAATGTGTGATGTATGATTTTTTTCACCTGAAAAGGTAACATGGGTCTTCTGTGAGTCATTGTATCAAACCCGCCCTAAGTTAGATACTGGTTGTGAGTAAGCTGGAGCACGCAGTCACACAGATTCATCTGGTCAAAAGGCTGCCAAACATTGGCTAACTTCAGCTCCCACATCATGAGGATCTAAATATATTTTGAGTTTTGGGCTCTTGGACAAACAAGTAAGGAACCTTCGACATTCGACCCTTAAATAAAGCGAAACCAACATATTACATCCCACAGCAGCTCAGGTCTTTTTGTGTTGGGCTAGCATGTTTTCCTAATGTCTGCATGGGTTCCCTCTGGGTGCTTCAGCTTCTGTCCAAAACTACGCAGGTGAGGTAAACTGGTGACTGTGAAATTTCCCTCAGGTGTGAATGTGCACATGATTAGCTCTTTTTTTATGTGTTGGTTGTGGGATGAACTGCTGACCTTTCCATGGTGCACCCACTGCTGACCCAGTGTCAGCTGGGATTGACTCTAGTTCCCCGTGACTCTGCAAAGGTTAAGTGGTTATAGATAATAGACATAATTATAATAGACATAACAAAACAAAGCTCCTCCAAAATAAAATAGAGTAAAACCTTAAAGAATTTAAGACAGTAATAACAATCAATCAATTATCTAAATGCTCAGTGACTAAGGGCTCTTGTTATGAGGTCATTTTTGTTGTTGTTGTTTTTGTTGTTGTTTTAGAGGGAAGTGGAGTAAAGTGGAGAGTGTGGTGTGTAGCTTTAAATTTCCCTTGAATTTAAACCATTACCTTAACACGCTTTCTTCTCAAGACAGTTGGTGGTAGGATTGCTGGCAGGGCACTGTGGAATAAAAGACTTCTTTTAATGAAGTGAAGAGAAATAAAGATTCAGTTACTAATGTGACCCACATTGTGTTCCTCAGTGCCTTCCTTAACGCCATCTTATTCATGTAACAAGTACTTATCCCCTTTTTTATGTTATGCATCTCACAAGAGAAAGTGAAAAAGAAAACATGAAGGAAAAAAAGCAAATAACCCTTTCAAAATGTCCTCTCATAAGACCCAAGCTTTCTTTTCAGCGTCAAGAAAAACTCCAAAATAAATATAATTGATGACCATCTTAGTACCACCCTCCCCACTAGTCATCATTTAAGTATGGTGAAACTTTCTGACATTTTATAAACCAAACAACTAATAGATCATCTGAAAAAACACTCACTACAACATCCGAAGAAAAATACAGAGACCTACATCCAAGTAAAACATTTCTGGATTCTGGATCAGCTATGGATCTAAAGGAGGGGAAGAGGCTGTCAACTGATGGAAACTAACCAATCAATAGGCTTACTTATCAGCAGTCTGATCGATTTGTATGTTAATATGACAAGGAGCGAGGTACAGATAATCATTGATACTCTGTCTATCTGTCTGCCTCAGTTCCCCTCCAACGCCACCTGGAAATCAGTCCCTCTCCCTTTAAGTGGGAGGTGAGCGGCGGGGCGCTGCGGACGGTGAGTGTTGGGAAGCCAGAACAGTAGACAGAAAGTCACCGGGAGTGTGTGAGTGTGTGAGTGAGTGAGTGAGTTAGTGAGTGAGTTAGTGAGTGAGAGAGAGAGAGAGAGAGAGAGAGAGAGAGAGAGAGCGGGGCTGCGCTCTCTGTCTCCAAAACATTTACGCACCGCAGCAGAATTCCGCCTTTTCTCTGAACTCCCAGCCGTCATCTTACCAGCCCTCACCACCTACAACCGGCTCTCTCTCCACCCAGAGGACCGGAGCAGAGAGGTCCGCGCACGTTACGCGCAGGCTTTGTCCCAAAACCACCGTACTTTGCATGCGGTGAGGAATTATTGCGGGAGAAGAAGCAGAGGCAGTTGGACGGAAGTTTTTGTTGTGTTTTTTTTTTCTTTTTTTTTTCTCGAGGAGAGCTCCGGGCGCACCGGGACTGGTGAGTGAAGTCAACACACTCGAAATGCGCTTCATGTGAAAAGCAGGCTTTTGCCATGATGAAGTCCTGTAGGTGTTAGGAGCGTCTGTGCAGATCGGATCAGAAAGTCACTGCAAGTCTCTGCGTCTCGCAACTTTTGCCTTCAAAAACTCTTAACCTTGAATTTCAGGTGTGGATGTTCGTGTTTTTGTTTTTTTTTGTTTTTTTAATTAAATGTAATCAGCCAAGCAGACCCAGCCACACGTTTCTAACTCCGCAAAACTTTCATTTCTGCTTTCTTTCATCATAATTCAAACACATTACCCAGTTTATTCTGACTCGAAACAGGTCCACTCCACTGCCCTCTACCCGCCACTCCATCCACTCTTCAACTCTCCCGTGACATCTTTATTTTTTCCTCTGAATGTGCCAGAAATGAAAGGCTGGCAACTGTTTTGCACGGCTGCTTACACAGTAATCTAACATGGTGATGGTGATGATGGTGATGATGATGATGATGATGAAGAAGGTGGCGATGATGATGTCAGTTCTGTTGGCAGATGCAAATGAGCAGATAACAGCAGGTTCACTGAGAATAGGTGCAGGCGTCAACATTCTACTGAAGACTTCAACACCCTCTCCCTGCCGTTCACTTCAGCTGATTTGTTAAAGTTTTAAGAAAAACAGAATAATTCGAACTTCATCAAGTTTCATAATGATTGTAAACGATGACAAATCACACAGAGAGGGCGCTTTAATGACACCCTGTCATATGTCATCAGTTCATAGCTAAATGTGTGTTGTGCTTAATGAAATGAAAAAGGTGACTCTCAGTGCAGCATCAGCGTGCTCATGCTGATCAGTGAAGTTGTAGATTTGAATGTGTGTGTGCGTGTGTGTGCGTGTGTGTGCGTGTGTGTGCGTGTGTGTGTGTGTGTGCCTGCGCTTGTCTTTACAGTGGTTTGCTAAACACAAAGCTGTCCGTCAGTGGGGAGTCCCTGACCTTTCTTCCCGTCAGTCTCCTTTCATTCCTCATTCATTCTTGGCTCCCATCTTCACACCACTCACTGCTGCCACCACTCTTTCTTTCTTTCTTTCTTTCTTTCTTTCTTTCTTTCTTTCTTTCTTTCTTTCTTTCTTTCTTTCTTTCTCCCCTCTTTTTCTTTCCTCTCTCTTTGTTTTTCAGGCTACTTAAATGAACAATAATGCTGCATGTCCATATCCTGCAACTTGCATGCACACGCACGCTCCCATCATGCTCTTTGATCTCCCCAGTGGGGACAGGATGGAGCAGTGCAGATGTAAAGCAGACAGCCCGTCTGTCAGCACCACTGTATAGTCTGAACTACACACCTCTCCTGTTTCTGTGACACTCACACAGACACACATTCTTACTTCAATACTCACATCAACAAACTATGTAGAATGCAGTGCAGCAAATTCTTAAGTCACAGATTTTCAAACAGTGCCTGGTTAGGTGTCCTGAAATTTAAAAAAATAGTGTTGGGGTCTATTATTTCTACATCTATCTATCAATATGGATATAAATCACAATATAGAATTTGAAATGCTGCCAGTTTTTTTGATTTTCCTGACAATAACTGAAACCTGAAGTTAACTGGATGTTTTACTTGTCTAACTTTAGAATGTGGTTTATTCACCTTAATATAGAATAATTTAATACAAACTATAGCAATTTACAAGTTAGCATGCATTGCGACTTATTACAATAATGATGTGGTTGAAAGGGTGGAACCTTTTCTGGTGATTTGGGTGAAAGATTTTCCTGTTTCCCATCTTGTTAGGCACCGACTGGTGCAATTTTCATCACAGTGTCTTAACTACACTCTATTACTTTTAATTTATCCAAGCCATTCTCATATGAGTGACAAAGTGTTTTCTTTATTTCATCAGCTGTGAAGGATAAGCTCTGTTCATTTGCAGCACTTAATGTGCATAACAAGTTGTGTGTAAAACAAACTGGTTGTGTGTTCAGAGGGGACAGCGAGTTATTGTAGCTTTAAATGATTATCATAGCCTGAAGAATTTACAGTAACAACATATTCATGACATCTGAAGAAAATTTTGAAAAAATAATGTTCGTATGATTTCTCTTTAACTTTATTGTGCAGTAGTCAAGACTGTGGTAGTAACTAGGTAACTTGTTTTTGTATCTTCTTCTTCCTCTAATTGTTTTGTGTTTTAACACTGAGTGGCGACCAGTGTCAGTGCATCACTGCTTCCCAGCATTACACAGTGATAACAGAAGGAAATGGAAGTCATTTCAAGGGGCGCTGGTTTATTTGATGCATCTTATCATGCGTGTATTTTCAACATGCTATTGATATTTCATTGTTAAATTTTCCATTTTCATCAATTCTTATGCATTGAACCACCCTTATTGTCACCTGCCTAAGTTAAATATACTCTTAAGGCTGATTCATTCCCTCCACTGTGGGCTCTGTTATGATCTGCCGTCCACTGTGTGTGTGTGTGTGTGTGTGTGTGTGTGTGTGTGCATGGGCAGCTCAGCCCTGCCCTCATGTTCACAAGCAGCGACAAACACACACACAGAGCAGAAAGTGAGGCAAACGTCACTTTTGTACCTCTCCATCTGACTTAAAATTGCTCCTCTTGTCTTCACTTGTAGCTCAAACACAGCTGAGCTGTAAGAGGAGGCCATGTACTGTGACATCAAGTTAAAAATGGCAGACTGAAAGACTGTTGTTGTGTTTATTTCTGCTGTGTCGTTGATGTAGATGTGAATTTTATCGCAGTCTCCTATTGAGATAATTTCATCGTTCAACCCTATTTATGGCTTTTAATATATGACTGCTTAAAAAAAACATCATCCATTTGTACATTTGTTGTAACTAGATTTAAACATCTTTTTTTCAAATAGATACCTGAAAACTTTAAATAAGCCACAAGGTTGTTAAACACTTGCTGTTGTTCTGAAGTTATCTCGAGACTGTTGTTGATGAAAAATATTGAATCTAGATGGTCTGAATTAAAATGGTGGCAAAACGGTGGAACACCTGCCAGCCAATAAAAAAATAGTTCATTATGTGTCTGTGATGTAAGACACGATAGCAGAGAGAGGAAGAGTCACCTTCCTTCCAACATGAATCCATTCATCTGCTAAAGGAGGGTGGTGGTGGTGGGGGGGGGGCAGAGGTGAAAGGTTAAATGCCAAAACACTCCTGAAGATTATCCTTTGTGTGTGTCTGTGTGTGTCTGTGTGCACATTGTCATATTTAGACATTTCCAAAAGGGCAGCATAGCAGACAAAGGATTTTTTTCCTCTCTCCTCCTGACCTCCGATATCCTCTCGACATTGTTCTCTGAATCCGATTGAACCAGGAGTCCACAGAGAAACACTACAATGGAGAAGAATGGTGTGTGTGTGTGTGTGTGTGTGTGTTTCTGTGTGTGTGTGTGTACTCCTCAGTCTCTTCTTTAGCGCAGTGTGAGGCCAAGCCAATCACACAGAACAATGCTGGGTTCGGGGAAGCCGTATGATCTCTTTAAATAAAACCCTCTGGCTGCATTGTCTCCTTTGAATAAATCACAAGAACTGTGAACATTAAAACACTCAGCTGGTTGACTGACTGATAAACATGCTGACAGTCTACAGTTTTATTCCCATGTTTTGTCTCTGACACAAACTTCTGTCTGGCCAGCATCGACACCTTTTACTGTTTATTGCAATGCACGTTTTCCCTTGATTGCTTATTTTATAAGCAACCAAAATAAAGACCGATTGAGTGCAGGGCTGAAAGATTAGAATTAGTTGATACAAATATTGGCAAAAAGAGTTCTTGTTTTTTTGTTTTTTTTCAAGGCTGAAATGAGGAATTGGCTGGATGACAATAAGAACAATTCAGATACTCAATTCTTCACTTGAATCACATTTTTTTTGGCAAAATCCCAACCGTTCATCTTCTTAATGTGGAATTAGCTGTTTTTCTGTGTTATTGGGCAAATTAGAACATCAAAAAATTGAAATGACAGTTTTCATTATTGTCAACAATTTCTAAAAAATTAAAAAGAAAAAAAATCAGTAATTTAGGCAAAAGTTGCAGCTCTGCTTTTGCATTTATTTGCCATATTGAGATTTACAATATATTGGAAAATGTTGAAATATTGAAAATTTGAATATTGTGATGACGATTTTTTCTCTCAAAAAAGATAGTTGACATAAACGGCATTAACGTGGTTAAAAGTTGTTTAATTATGTCTCAAGTCTAAGTTCAGAGTCATGTTCCTATGATCCTTCAAATATTCAATTTACCTCAAAATCCCTTTTTTAAAGACAGTTTAGGAATGTTGTTGCAATGTTGATTACAATGCAGACATGTGCCAACATTTACAGGACAGCATGAATAATACCCAACCACAGTGCATAAAGAGATGAAAAAGAGACGTGATGGAAGATGAAAAAGTTTGATGAAAGGAGTATTTTAAAGAGAATTGACCAAAAGTAACCTGTCATTATTTTCTACACATTTCAAAAGGAGGCTGCACATTTAAATGCTTTCTTGCACAACTTCATCAGGCAAATAGATCAGTTCTCGACAGTGTTTGCTCACATGATTTTGTTGGGTTACATGGCAATGTAACATGTTTATCGGCACCTTGAATCCTTTAATCTGCCGCTGTTCTTTTAACGTATTGTTTAGTTTTTGTACGTACATATTTTAAACATAAATCAAAAATAGAAGTAAAAATCTTTTTGGGAGGTAATGTTCGAATAACAAGGAAAACATCTTTGTCTCCAGATGATCAGCTTATTGATGAAAAAAAAAGTTTTGATCATCAACTTCACTTCTTTGTTCATTTTTCAAGCAAGAATAACAGAAATACACTTGTTCTAACTTCATGAATGTGAGAATATAAGAAGAGAAAAATCACATTTAGGGATGTTAGCAAGTTAAAACAACTGTTTTCAAATTGTCACCTTCAGCTCTGTGAAACTGTAACAGACGTTTCTCACTGTTCCTCTGATAGTTTACTGGCAAAATGATGCAGAAATCCAGAGAATAATTGGCAGTCACAGCTGTAAAGCCTTATAAAAGCCGTGATGGTCTATTGCTCTGAAAAGCTGTGGAGGTGGTGACAGCAGTTTGATTCAAGTTAGTACTTCGTCAATTTATGAATTTATACTCTGTAAATTCATGGTTATCTTCAGCCTTTAAAGGTGGTTCTTTTTCTGTTCGGTCACCTATCAGGTGGAAAATGGAGATTATTCAGGTTAATTCTTCACTACATTCTTGATAAGAGCACAATGTCCTCTTTTGCATTATGTAACGGCCTGTTCTCCTCATGTTTAGCTGTTATGACCCCTGAATTCATGATTCTGCGCATCAGTATGACAAAGACAGATCCAGTACATTTAGCAAATGTGCTGAGAAGAATCTTGACCACCTTTAAGTGTCAAGATGAACCTTGTCATCATTAAAAAAAAAAAAAAAAAAATCTTGGAGACAAACAGGGTGAGAGAGAGCAGTAATTATAAGTGGAAATGTTAAGCGTGTCAGCAGAAGCTCTTAGAACTGATCTTTGTGAAGGAAACATAAAGGTGGAGAGCTTCTTTGATTCCTGTTGCCTCATCTCAACACCTCTCCTCATTTTTCAAGGGACTTTTTAAAGATGCTTTCTACCTGTTGCCTTGGTAGAGAGAAAAAAAAAAGATGGGCACTTTACAGAGGACACACACACACACACACACGCACACACACACGCTAGCACACAAGCCTCCACAGTGGCTCATGCTGGGCGGTGATAAAGTCTGATACTGGTGATGGGCCACTTTCAGAGGCACCCAAGAGACAACAGCAGCTGCACACACACGCACACACACACAACCCTGCAAGCATCCACACACACCTTCAAGGTAAGATTCCTCCTCTATGCACAGCACAACTCTTTAACAAAAATCAATAACATAAGTGAGATTTATGGCGCGCCGCCTACAAGGTTAAATACCTTTTAGGCTTTTCACAACTTTGTTTTCATCTCTTTGTTTTTTTGTCTTTTTGTGTGTGGTGGCATGTTGAATTCATGCTTAGGTTAAAGGAGGATTTGAAATAACTATTCCTGAGGTCTTATTCTGTGTCTTACATGCCGTTGCAAAGTGCATTTGCATTATGCCAGCTGTGCTGCGAATGTGCACTCACTCGTCCATGAATGCTGTCATAAGCTCATAATAACGCGCTAATAATGCAGAAGTAAAGCCTGCGCTTTCAGCCATGGCAGGCTATTTATCAACAGCTGTAAATCAATTTTTTGAGAAAAGAAAGAACGGAAGCATCCTTGAACGGCAGCCTTGCATTTCTCATGCCACCTTCCAACACTTTCTAATCCCTAAAATAAAAAAGCACTCGAGTTTTCTGAACTCCTCTCCGTGTGTCTGAGAGTCCGTGTTAAATGCTCGTGGGTTCATTCAGCACGCGATGTCAGAATGCAAGCTCCTACAGGACTAAGGTGTGTTTCCCTAAATATAGAGCTGAGAGGAAGCTTTTGTTGGGAAATATGTGTTTTTTTAAGTTCTGATGTTTGTCAGAATACCATAACTGCAGGTTTCTTTTGTCTCACTGTTCCCTTCATGCTGGCCACATAACGGCCCTGTGTTGCTTAGCCCACGAGGCATGAACGAGCAGGTTTACACGCTTTATATGTGACTGTGAAATGCTGGCAAATTCTCCTCATTTATCTTATAAGGAAGAAGAATTAATTCTCATGAAAGCATTTTGTGTTGCAATGAGTCATATTTCAGTTGTTCTGTTCAGTTCTGTTGACCAATAGATTTGCATTGCGATCAGAGAAGGGGGCGCGAACAGATGTTTGTTCGCTGGGACGAAGGATAGAGATACTTTTGGCTTGTTGCTATCCTTTTTCAAGCGAATTTGTTTATTTCTGTGCCGACTGGGAGAATTTTACAAACACTCCATTGATACATGAGCTCCGCAGCCACACATTTAGAACATGCAAGTTTCCTGTCTCATTTACATGACTTTCCACTGAGTTTGAACGTGGTGTTGTATAAAAATCATATTCGGTAGATTTTTAAAAAATGTACATGTATAAAAGATGACTTATTCACAAAAACAATTTATGTGTGTGTGTGTGTGTGTGTGTGTGTGTTTACATATGTCATTTGCAAGTGACCAGAGATGGTTTGTTTTCTGCACAGTGGCCATGATTTGCATTCCCTTTCAAAATCAGTGGAATCTAAAGTGACATTAAGCGACTGCTTTGTATAAGTTGATCACTTGTTTGACTTTAACAACTGTGGTATATTTGCAAAAGATAACGTGCGTGCTCAAACACTACTTTGCACTGTCATATAAATTATCATTCGCTGAGCCGCTGACTTCTCTTTAAAGGGGAAAAAAACGGCATCTGTCGTGAAGATTTTTTGCCATACGCATCATTCTTTGAGCGTGTAACCATGTTTGAGACGGACCTCACAGGATGTACAGGAACAGCAGATCTTCATCTTTCTATCAGCCTCTCAGAAGATCTGATCTTGATAACATGCCGCGAGACATGCGATCACTTTTCTGTTCTGTGCAGTGAGACAGTGGCATGTCTTAGTCAGCATCATGTACAATGCCCCCCCACCCCCCCAGCAATTTAGGCTAGATCCAGAGAAACGTGTGTGATGGTGTCAAAAAACCCCCGAATAAAATCGCATCCTAGGTATTTATCGCACTTCCTCTGTTTGCAGGTCACTGTTGTTCCTTCATAGACAGATGAGATTTTTTCCCCATGTTTTAGAACAAATCTTTCGCAGAAGTATAACACATGTGAAAGAGAAAGCATCCAGATACATTTAAATCCTTGGCATGTTGCTACTTTGGCAGCCTCCTTAAAAAAAGGCCCCTGAAACAGTGAGAGGAATTGTTAACATTTTCCTCATATGAAAAAAGAAAGTTTTATCATTTTATGTTTGTGTTTGACAGAAAACACATTTGTACATTGTTTTTGTTCTAAACTTATTTAAGTCATCTTGCGACCTCTGTTGCTCTTGTTGTTGATGCATAACATGGAGTCAAAGCTCAGAAAGATGCCTGGCTTATTCTTCTGAGAGAACAGCTGTGGACTGCACAGATGTGTCGGTCTCTTTCTGTTTATCTTGTTTTAAAGAGGAGTTATAGAGAGACAGATCTTTGCCATCTCTTGAATGAACTTCTATATGGAACTAATTTGGAACAACATATGTGTTTTGAGGGAAATATAATCCTGACCAAACTAAGTGTTTGTACAAAATATGGAAATGTTAGTTCAACATGTTGATACAGTAAAATAATTGTTGATAAGGTTTTTTCATTTGTTTTCTTCCAAATTAGACCATCATGCGATGTGGTTACATTTCGGCACCGGCAGCATTTGGTTTATGTTGGGGAAAGATCATGGTATGTTTAAACCAGCAAAGTCAGCAGTGACTTAGGAACTTGATTCTTTTAACATTTAACCAACAATTTCCCTGAAATTGCTGGAAACTGTCAAACATGACATTACACTACACTACATTTGCAAAGGGATATTTTCAGATGTGAATTAACATGCGTTTCGTGTTGTCGTGGGTATTAATGACAGCAGGACAGTGTGTGTGTCTGTGTGTGTGTGTGTGTGTGTGTGTGGGACTGACTCGAGATAAACGCAGTGAGACGTTGTTGCTCATTGATATGTTTCTTAATTTTTGGAGAACAAGGAGCTCTCTGCCTGTTGGTAGGTTTATTGTGGTCTTTTCACATAATGTAGTGTTATTAATGTACAATTATCATAGTATCATCATCAACTTTAACCTTTTATTCCCGCTGATACAGGGGCTGAAGATGGAAGGACAGTCCTCTACATGTTTTTCTCTTGTAAAAAGGTGTTGATATTTTTTAGGAATGAAAGCGTTCCAACATAAATCTTAAATTAGGCAGAGAGAAAACCTAAATCTTGTCTAGTTTCCCAGCTTTCTGTCTCTAGCAGTGTGTTTTTTCATCAGATTAAACCAAAACAGTAAAGTTCCAGCTGGAAAGCAGACCAATGAGCTGAAACTAGCTAAAAAAGTAGAGGGGAGCTGCTGATAGCTCTCAGTAGGTTCATCACTAAATCGTCTACATGTAAACGTTTATCAAATATCAATTACAGCTGCTTTAAATATATATTTTCTCTCATTTCCTGGAGAGCTTGTGGGGCCCTGACGCTGTCCTTTGTTAGAGTCGACAGTCCTGCTTTCATCTTTCTTCTTGCATCTTGAATTGGCATTTCTGTTTCAGCTGACTGACTCTTGACACTTATTCTTTTCTTGGTGTTAACAATAGATTCGATAAATCAAAAAAAATAATGTCCACCAGTGTTTCTCCCGTGTTCCTCCTGTTTTCAGAAGCAGATGTATGTGCTGCGTGGTCGGGTCTGAGGGCCGAGCCTGTGTGAGGAGCCGGGCGGCGTATCATTATGACAGCCGGCCGGCCGGCAACTTCAGACATGATCTCCAGCTTATTGGAGCTGGTTAAGACCTATGGCACTGAGTTGTTTGCAGCATAAGCGGCTATACTTGTCAGACACATACACACAGAGCAAAGACCTCCTGTGGTCCCTCAGTGCTGAGACCAACAGGCCCTCACCAGAATCACCTGTTGTGCTCTTTACTGCTCAAAGGTGTTTCCATAGTAACGCATCAGAGCCCTGGCCCCTTGGTCTTTAAGACCCTCAGCAAACATAGACCCCCACCACCGCCATTACAAACTCCATAAAGCACGCGCGCACACGCACACACGCATAGGTTGTGCACACGTGGGTGCTCTCAAGGAGCTGCAGTGAATGGAGTGAGGATATAAAGTGTGCCGGGCTAAAGGAGGGAGCACATTGTGAGAGTCGGGCCTCCTTTGTCTGAGCTAGCCTGAAGGTGCAGGGGCTGCAAAGGGTGCGGGGGGGGTTGGAGTAGGGGGGGGCTTTGTGAAGAAAGAGAGAGAGAGAGAGAGAGAGAGGAAAAAAAAAGTGGCCTTCATACACATCCTTTCTTCTCCTTCTCTTGTTCTATCTCTTTATTGGGAGTGTGTTTTGTCTTTTCCCTCCTCCTCCTCCTCCTCCGCCGCCTCCTCCTCCTCCTCTCTGATAAATGCCACAGTAGCCTTTCGCTAGCCGCCACAATAGACGACCTGTTTCAGAGAACGAGAGGGGGAGAGAGAGGGAGAGAGAAAGAGGGATGAGAGGGAGGGAGGCATGAAAAGAAAAATGGCTGCCTTTTAACCTGTGCCTCTGAAAAGCAGAAGAATAAAGCAGCCGTGACTAAAGCCAGAGTCCTGTTCTCCTCTCTTTTCTCTCTCCTTGGTGTCTTTGTGAAGGGCGCAGTTGTGTCATCGGCCTATTTATACATCTTATTTAGAAAGCCTCAGAGAGAGAGAGAGAGAGAGAGGCCGTGGTCAGAGACAAGGAGAGAGAGAGAGGCTCATGAAGTGGATTGAAGCAGGAGGGAAACACAGCAGGCATGTTTTCCATGTCACTGAAATCACTGTTAATGCATCTGAAACACAACCTACAACAAGTCTGAACTCTTTCTGAATTTCTTATTTCTGACTGTAATGAGCTGGAAGAGATGCATGATGTCAGCTGTCAGAGACTTAATGTGCTTTCTTGCACTTTTTTCAGTGATAGTGCAAAATGTGTTCAGATAATTTATCCCAGCAAAAGAACCAGCACCTTAAAAAATATGCTATCACAAGTCTTGCATTAAGTTTTTTAGATCCTCTTCACTCAAATATGTTTTTCTTATGTTTACATCCTCTATAATGCCAAAGCCAGACTATACTGAGTTTGGAGCAGCAGAGAGATGTTTTTTCACATTCCTCTCGTGAAGGGGGTCTGCGTCCCCTCACAATAATCAAATGAGCCCCCAGAAAGCTGGATTTGGTCACAGGTTTGAAAGACAATCGCAGGTGAAAGCATTTGAAATGTGTCAGTGCAGAGAGTGAGAGTTTGTGTTAGCAGAGAGTTTGCAGCAAAAGTCTAAAGTTTGAACAATCTACATTTGCAGATTTAAGGGGGGGGATGACCTCAAAAATTATGGCAACAGAACTTTAAAGCTTGGATTAAAAAGCCTCAACCGAAACTTTGAATGTCCAAAAATTACATTCTATACAGCTGTAATATGTATGTATGTATGTATATGACATATTTGATGTCATTTTGTCCTTTTTTCTTTTGCCTTAGCACCTAAAGCAAGTTCCCATAGCTGCAGAGACAGAGACATCCAGTCATAGTGAAATCTGTGCTGGGTTTGTGCAACCAGGAGAACTCGTCCTGTCGTATTGTTTCGTGTCTTCTTGACACTTAACTCCGCTGAAAATCACAAACAATCTGAGCCTGAAAGCTCGGCATCACAGCAGCTGCAGTCCGCAGCTTTCCAGAGAGGCTGTGAACTCCGAACTGTGCACTTACCTTAAGTCTTACACCTGTTGACTGGAAAAATTACTGAGCGTAGTCCTCACAGTCTTTCAGATGCCACTTAAAAAGAGCTTGTTTTTTTCAGTGCGGTGATATTTCTGTGCTTGTATAACCATCACAAATAGCTGAGCCTCTCGTGCTGGACGAGCATGTTAAAATATATCACCCTCATACATATCACCCTCATACAAACATGTCCATCTGTCTGCTCTGCACACGCTGCTCTTCAAATCATCTCCTTGTCCTTTTAGATAAAGAGGAGACAATAAAAACCATTTGCACGCCAACAGCAAAATCAAATGTTGTTTTTTTTTTTAATTACATGCCCAACATTGAAATTTCTAGCATCATGTGCTGTGGATACAAAGCCCCAAAGCTCGGGTTTGTGCTCCTTGGTACCGTGAGGTACAAAGTTACATGCTGACTAGCATGAGCTCGACGTGTGCCGCCTAAATGCTAGCCTAATATCAAAAGGAAAACCATAGCTGATATTGAATACAGCTGTTTCTATCTGTGGAGATCATTTCTGTAGAAACGCAACCTCATTGCATAAAAAGATGAACAACACTGAAACCACAAGCCCGACAACTTTATCAGGCAACAGAGCGCAGAGGAAAGTGCAGTCGTGTTTGGAACGAGTCAAAGTACGATCGCTAACTCAGACCTCCCTACACCCACACCCTGCCCTGATTAGGATGCAAATTGAAAACATTATCTTAGATTGATCTTTAAAGATGTTATAATCACAAAGGATATATTAACATTAAAACATCATAAATGTGGAGTATTTCCTGCCTTTCCTTTCTTTTAAATATCACAATTTTGCTGTTTTGAAAATGTCCAAACTGAAGTTATTTGAGAGGAAATATGCAGGGATGTGAAAACAAAGCCTGATTCATTCCTGTTTAGGGCTGCAGCTTACAAAGAACTTTATCTAGATGAAATTGTCAACCTCCTAAAAAGAGATAAGCCTCAGTGGTTTTATTCAAGAAACGGAGCATGTCTTACAGTCTGTAAGCTCTTGTCAAAAATGGAGCTGATTAGTTAAGCATTAGATAATAAAAAAAAAAAGAAAAAAGTCAGCAGCTAGGGATGAAGAGGTTTTCACGTGTACAAAATCTGGGCCCCTAAACACAGACATAGACTGGATCAGCACCATTTTACCTTCATGTCCTGCCTGATGTAACATCAGCCCTCTCCACAGGTTCCTTCCTGACTGCAAAGCTGGTGAACACGTCCATGTTTTCTGTTCATCTGTCTTGTTTGAAACTGTGGCTTATCCACTTCTTATTTTGCCTGAAATTCATTTGCTGTCACATTGACAGACGACAAATGTGAATTGTGGTGAATTGTGCAAATATGTGGCTCTGGAGTTTTTGTTTACCTTATGTCCCGGCCAAATTTTCATCCTTAGAATTTTGCACAGACACACATACACACACCCTCAGTGTCTGCGTTATGGTCAGTGATTCTCAGATTCACTCTGGTGTCACTCACTATGCTAAACAGACCCAGGAGCTGGGGTCATGAAGAGGGACCAAACTCTGGCCAGCATGACTGTTTAAAAACAGGGATCCAAACCTGTTGGGGTCCAGGATCAGATCTTAGGACCCCTTCGGGTTTGGTTGGATCCGAGAAGAGCTGCAGACAGACTCATTCAGGGTGAACGTGGCTATCTGTCCGGCTCTCCAAACAATCACTGATTAATAATCAGCATTCAGAGGGGAGTTAGGTTTAAAACACCTGGCTTCACGGGAACAGTGTGTTACACCATGCTGTCTATTCTGTATGTTAGCAGCCAGACAGAAAGCTTAATAATGAATAACCAGCTATCGTAGCAGGAAAACATACCTCAGTGCAGTAAGCTAAAGTAAGTAAGCTCAAGATGACGTCAGCTATCAGTTTCTGTAATGTTGTTACTTTCAATATGTCTCAATAACACAGCTTTCAGTATTCTAAAGGAAATGCTCATCTGCTGCATGTTAGGATTCAAACTGTTTGTGATGTGTCACCACGTGAAAATGCTCCCATCAGTTTCGACACAGCTTGTGCAATTAAATGCTTCTCCTTCGCTGTGAAAAAAAAAAAAAAACCCATAAAAATAACTGCTATCATCTTCCTTATTTATCTGACACATAAAAACCCTTATTGTTGGCTTGATTTACCTCTGCTCATGCATCACCCAAAGGCGCTGTATAATTAGAAAACGGCAGATTAGGGATGAGACCTGATGGAGGACTGTTTTAGAATAAGAAGCTCAAATTTACGACAGCGACCTTTTTCAACACAAATGATCTTTTCATCAAAAACAGAAACTCTGGGATCAGAAGGCAAAAATGTTCTCTGTTCATCTCAATTCATTTGCACTGACACTGAAAGTGTCTGAGTCTGCATCGCTCTCTTTTATTTCATCGTTCCTCATTGAGCCACTGATGGATGGAACTCCTACTTTGTCTGGTAATGATCTAACGTTTATGGCGTTACTTTGTATTGAAAGTGTGAGACAGAAATGTATTAGCTAAGGGTGTGTTTTGATGTGTGTGTGTGTGTGTGTGTGTGTGTGCATGTGGTTGGTAGGTCTCCGTGGGGCTGTCCCTGAACTCCAAGAGGAAAAGAAGAGTTAAAATGTACTCTTTGTGATGGCTCTATCAGTCGATCGCTGTGCTGGAGTTCCCAACACTGCTCTTTGTGTGATGAACTGACCAGTGACCACAGAACAACAGCACCTTATCAGGGCTTGTCGCTGTGTGTTCTCAGCAGACACACACACACACACACACACATAAAAAAAAAAAAAAGAGGAACATGAGTGTGTATTCTTGATGAGCTTATTCTTTGGACTGCGTACTATATGGTTCAGTGCCCTTGACATCAAAAGGCCAAGAGAACAGAGGAAGAGAGGGGAAGGAAAGGAGAGGAGGGGAAAGCTTTTGTGTCTCTCGGTCCTGAGAGCTCATTCTCTAATGAAGCCTATAGTCAGCAACGCAAGGCAGCTTTGTTCCACAACCATGTGTGTCTGTTGCCGTGTGTGTGCGTGAGGAAGTCTCACCTCTCCAGAAAAAAAAAAACAACAAAAAAAAAAACCAATACCCTCAAAATAAACACACAGTTCTTTCAAACTTCATGTGTCAGAGTGATCTCCTTCATCGAGGCTGATCTTATTCACAGTGTTTGGTGTAAGTGTTCTCTCAGAAGGCCTTGAAATTTTTACTGAAAAGCTGTTTTTGAACTTTCCTTAAAGACATTCAGGCAGAGGTAAATAAAGGGAGGTAAACTGTTGGAAAAGCAGAAAAATACAGTGTTGAAATGGCGTGGAGTACAGACCTGAGTATGTTTTAGGAGTAGGATTTTTTTTAATTTTAATTTTGCCTTGGAGATCACCTGCAAGGCCGGGCTCTTTGTCAGCTTGAACATGACTGTAGAAAGAGTGCTGAGTTTGGGTTCGGTTGATTTCTGGTTGCTAGCGACAGCTGCTCTGAATTTGCAGTTTCAAAACCGCAGAAATAAAATCAAGTTTTTTTTTCAGTCACGTTTTTCACCAGCTTTATTATACCATTACAAAATTTGTTTTTTACAACTGAAAGGACCAGTAAGCGATTTTTTAATTCCTGGCAGTCAATCGACCGTCACATTGGCATCACACTTAACTGTTGTAAGTTTTCTAATTAAGGGCCCCTGATCACATTAGATCAATAGTTGACACTGCTGAGCTCATTACGGCAGCTAAGTCCGCTGCTCGTGTTCTCAAGGACACAACGCAATAAAAAATTCAATGCCAACAGAAGGCGCAAGATGGACACTCAGAGACTCAGACGGTGGATACACATGTGATTTTGTTAATGCAACACGGCAAAGGTGAATGTTCGTGTGGTGCCTAAAACTCTTTTTACTGTCCTCAGTCCCTTTACAGATGCAGGCTAACAGTGGCGTTTATGCCAGGCGGCTTCCTTACGTCTATTCAAACATGGAAAGGGTAGCTGATGACATGATGGAGAATTTTGTCGCAGGTTGATGTGAGAGTGTCGAATATTTGCCGTGAGAAGTCATACTTTCTGTTTTGCCTCAGAAGCAGCTGGTGCAGCTCAAGTACAAACACGTGGAAAACAGCCAGCAGTCAACATGCGCACGGCAGGAAAAAAGTTTGTGTTAATTCGATCAAGATAAAATCACAGCATACTGAACTGTTTATGCACAGCCCAACTTGTTTTTAGTTCAATTTTTTCGAAACAAATGAAGTAAATCAGAATTTTATAAGGTTTTTTTTTAAAAATCAAAGAATATTTGAAGTGTTTTACTGATTTTAAAGCTATGGTTTCTTCTGTTTTCAATAAAAAAAATGTAATAACACAGTAACAATGAAGTCTGAATCTTCCTCGCTCGGTTGTCCTCATGCTTCCTCATTTCCTGGCCTTCCCGCCTCGGCCCCGTCATTATTCTGACCTGGTTTTACCCCCCGCACATGTTCAGGAAATCATAACGGAGGATGAAGCTGATTTGTCCGACACGCCGTCGCACCTGTGGGCGAGTCCACGAACGACGCTGGCTGCAGTGACAGTTACCTGCAACAGCATGCTAATTATGCAAATGAAGCCCCCGTATGACAGGATTTGAAGGGGCTCTTTGTACTTCTCCTCTCGAGAGAAGGAAGGGGGGGGTGAGGGGGGGGGGTTGGGGGGGGTGGGGGGGGTCAGAGGTAACTGAAGAGTAGAAAAGACAGGCGTTACTGGCGAGGGAGAGCCAGTTTGCGACTTGTGTGTCAGCAGCAGAGACCCAGTCAGGGAGTCCTGTCGGATGTCCTCACGCCTGCTCCTCCTGTCCAGGTCAGTAGAGAAAACTCCAGGTTGGATGGAGGGTGAGAGTTCCGTGTGTGCTCTTTTTCATGAAGTTTTTTAGCCAATGAAACGATTGGCTTTACTGCTTAATCGTTTTCCTTAGTCTTAGAGATTTTAACTGAGTAAATTCAAATAGTTTGTCTCTGATGATCTGAATCCAGCCAAAGCGACATCCATCACAGATTTTTAAATAGAGAGGATGCAGGTTTTAAGAAGACCTGAATGAGTCATTGGAGGATGTTAAGATTTCAGATGAGGTGTGGCGTCTTTGGGTGATGTTTCAGCTCTCGCTTGTTGCAGTCTGAACCAGGCCCTGTGGGCAGAGAGGCACTCGCTGGCATGTAACGTGGTTATATTTGATCATCCTATATGCTGCTAACTGTGAAACACTCCATCAAACATTTGTTTAAGCGTTGGTTCACACTTGTCTTAACACGTCCGCACAGCAGGTTGGAGGCTTACTGTAAGACTTCTAACTGTGAGAATTTCTTTATTGTAAAAAAAAAATGTTTCATTCAGGGACAAAGTGTTTGGGAACAGGCTGCGGAAATATGCAAAGATCTGCAAGTGACATATTTTACATGAACTTTTTTTATTTTTATTTTTTTTTGCCTGTTTGATAGAATGTTGTACTCGAGCCAGCTGACGGAGACGTGTTGTGATTTTCTGTCTTTGATTCATTCCTGCAGGGAGCCTTCTGTCATTACAGCTGTCAGTCTCGGGGTCGACAATGAGAATGTCTTTATTTGTTTATCACCAAGTAAACCTCTTTAGATGTCTAACACTTTATCCTGCTGCTCTCGACTGCTGAGACTGGCTCTTGGCACTCTCCCTCTGTCTATTGTGCACTCTGCTATTCTGCCTCAGGCACTAGTTGGAAAGCGACAAGGACGATATAAACCCAACAAGCTGCTCCTGTTGGGAGGGGAAAAAAAACACTGAGAGAAAGAATACGGAAACAAAGGAAGAAAAGAAAAGAAAAGAAAAGGGAGAACAACAGAAGGGATTTGCATTGCCAATCCCCCAGAGGGGAAATGTTAGGTTTTTTACGTGTTATAACTTGTTGGGTAACTGAAGGTTTTGTGTGAAGTGATTCTTGTGTCGTGGGAAGTGTGAGGTTTCAGTGTTGTCAGCGCTCAAAGAGACAAGCTGATTTTTATCTGAGGGCAGAGGTATGTTCCCTCCATCCACTGTCATCCTCCATCGCCTCCCTCCCCTGCTGCTGCAACAGGAGCATTCAGTTCACAGCGGGGGGACAGGACAAGTGTAGCTCTGTAACAGCACAGCCATTACCGTGGTCACAATAACACCGAGCCACAATGGGCTTCTTTTAAAGGCTCAGTTCACCCAAATCACACACAAAAAAACCCCTTTACCTCTCACATGCCAGCCAAGATGACTATTTAGATTTTATTTCTGAAATTTAAAAGTGTCTTTTTGGGGGGTGCTTTTCATGAGACTTCAAAGTGGAGCACAATTATTAATCAGATTTGGTGAAACAGAAAGACATATTGAAGCAGGTTTCCGTAAAATTGGCAGATGTAGTTAACAACATCCTGCCATAATTTTATCATATCACAAATGTAATGTGCTTCTCAGTTTTATTACACTACAATCAGAATGTGAGTTTTACGATCTAATACTGGCAATAAGCATTCAGTGAGATACTGTATGTCTACAGTAATGCTGCTAATCCACATTAATGTCTCCTAATTGTATGTTTTACAGTAAACTACGAAAAACTTTCTTTTATATTATTATGGATACAAACAATTGTAAATTGCAGACATATATGGTATATAACAGGATCTCCCTAATATATGTGGCCCATTTATGAAATAATCTGTTTTAAATTTAAAAATACAAAGTCCATAAAACACCTAAATCAAAAGTGACAGTTTTATGATACAGTACATTAATTAAAAGTCGGCAATGTGTAATAAATTGCAGAAGTATTATTTGAACTTTAAACTACCTAATAAACGTAACACAGACTCTGGCACATGACAGCAGTGTAACATGAAAACGATTATATGAAAAAAAACATAAGCCTCATTAAACAAAGTGATGATTAACACAGATTTAAAAAAGCTGAAAGTTATCTATGAAAGTTAAGGGATGACATCCAGTCGTGAATAGAAACTGTTCATTAAATTCTTTCAGTGAGATAAATGTGGCCCTCTGAAGGTTGAAAAACTAGTGGACTAAACATTAACCTGAATTAATCTAAAATGACCACACACACCCACAAATATTGCACATTAGCACTGTTAATAGTAGGAGGCAGTACACAGTACAGTCACACTGACAGCAGGGTAAAATCGTTTTTATATGGCAAGATAAAGGATTGAATCAGTCTAAACAGAAGTTGCTAATTAACCTGGCATGTGTATAAGATACTAGGTCAGTGTGAGGTCGGAAAGTCCACACCTGATCAACCTCCTGAGACCTGAGCTTTTGTTTGGTGTGCTTTTTTTATTTCTCCTAGCTATTTGGGATAAGTAGGACCTAAGTTTTTAACCTAATAATTATAATAAGTTTTATACCTATTAGTTTATAGTTTAGTTACGAAAGTATTATAAGTGTAATTTGGTATTAATAACTAAACTTTGTCTTTGCACATGAAGTAGTTTTTGCAAAAATTGATGTCTTCATATGGGGACAATGGGTAAAAGTTAAAAGAAAATAAAGTAACATGGTGCAGAAAGGCAAAACTGTAATGTCCTCATATGAGTGCGCAGGGTCTCAAGAGGTTAAAATAGATCCTCATTTACATTATGAGCTAAAAGAAAGTACAACAAAGGTTACTAAAATTTGCCAATTATCAATGAGATCAAAGTCTCCCCCACTAAAGCAGTAAAACATACACTTAGTTAATGTCAGACAGATATATTAGCTTTAACTCACTAAATCTACTCAACACAAAGCATTCATATAAAAAGAAATCAAAACACGATTTCATCTAGTTTTCTTGTTATAAAATAAATGAACTTTTTGTTTTTGAATCGAGGTCAAACAATGAGTATGAGATTATGGTGGTTGCGTGTGGCTTCTGTCCCTCCTTTACTTCTTAATGCTTCATCATTGCTTTTCCCACTCATATTCAGGGACTTTTGCCTGCCTGCCACCATTACACTATGATTAGAGAAAACAAGTTATATATTGTATTTGCTTGCATTTTAATTTGTTTTTCTGGACTTTCCAGGAACACATCATTTGCTGTGGTAGAAGAGAAATATTACACAAACCCATGTTTAAAACTGACAGCATGATACAAATCACTTAGCTTCATTTTTCTTTCAGTAAAGTAATGTTTCACACTTGATCAGCTTAGATTTTCATTTTGAAAGCTGTAGTTATTTAGATTTTTGCCAGTTGAGGGCAACAGACCTGGCCTGAAAGGCTGTTATTAACTTGTAAAATTGTTATGGCTAACATGTTAGCAAACAGTTTTCTACCTACTTATCAAACCAGCAAACAACAACACTATAATTCATTTAGAGTAAAGTGAATATTTCATCTCTTTTTAGCTATTTTGGTCAAGACCAACTGTGGCCGCTGCAAAATGGAAGTATCTTGGTTTTTGTTTGTTGTAAAGATAGTAAGCTACCACTGAGTTTTTTCGCAAAAACTCAGAGTGAACTTCACTCTTATCTCGCTCAATATACGCCACTTCAGCACAATTCCTTTCTTTTCCCCAGAACACGTTAAAAAGAAGTAATGTGGGACCTTTGCTTCAAGCCACGGCTCTCAAATGACACATAGTTATTTGATACTTTGTTAATGAAAAAATACTGATGAGAGCAGCTTTAAGTTCATTTCAGCAGCTAACCAGCTAAAATTAGACAGGGATTCCATTAAAAACAAAGGATGATTTGTTTGCAGTGATTTGCATGTGCTTCCTGTGCACTTTTGCTTATCTATTAGGATTTTCCTAGAAATAGGCACCAATATGTTCGTGGAGGGATGATGCAGATCTTATCATTTATTTGTATCAAAAGCAACAAGTACTCTTGTCTCCATGGGCAAGTCACTACCTGTTTGAACTGAGCTCTCTATAGTTGGAAATTGGCTCAGTTAAAAATTTGTATTGTGAGAAAAAGTGTTGCAGTCTCCAGCAGTAGTTTTCAGTCACTTTGTTCTACTTTGTTTACCTCAGCAGCTGCTCTGGGGTCTGTTTTATTGTGCTTTCTTAGCGACATGTGGTGGATACCTATAAAAACTAAATAACACTGTTGATGGTTGGAAAACAGGCTTCAATCAGATAACCTCGTACGAAGGCGACGCTATTCAAATCATGCAACACACACTACATACATGCACGCACAATGTCGGGTTCCACATGGGTGCAGTTGGCTGCAGATAGGCTAAGTGTGTGTTTAAGTAGATGTAGCTGATGTGGAGAAAAGCAATAACCTTGACTGGTTTACATTGTTCCAAGTAAGACGCGATAGGCATTGTTTATTAAAACCCTTTGTGCTTGTAAAACACACACACACCTTGACGCATTCCTCGCTGTCAACGGCTTGATGGGTCCCTGAGATTCTGTGCATACCTCTGCAGTGGGTGACACACACACACTAAACACACTAAGCACACACACAAACAGAGTCTGCAGAGGCGTGTGAAAGCCACCTGTGGCAGCTCTACAGTCCAGCCTCTGTGGAACGTGGAGGGGGGGCCTAGGAATAACTTCCAGCGTGGGACAAAACCTGGTGTGTGACACCCCCCCCCCCGCTGCCACACAATCAACCCCACGCCGATACTGACGGCGGCTGCTGCACTGTTGGCTAAACAGTTTCTCACCTCTCCATCTTCATCCCTCCATCCTCATTCCTCCTCTCTGCTCAGCAAATCCTCACGCCACACCTGAAAATAGCAATCAGGATTAGACTGATACAGACCCCCGTGGGTTTTAAAGCAGCTGCAAGCTAATATTTTATTCTGCCAGTTACCAAAGACGACTGGCTTCATTGTGTTGGTTGGAATCAGCTTTTAGATCAATGGACACTAAAATTAAATAGTAAAACTAAAAACTTTTGTTGAGGAAATTTCAAAATGCACGTCCTTTATACTGACAAATAAGCCCCCTTACCTGTTGCACACACCCACGCACAAACACACTCACCTGCGCAGATAAACGAGTGTGATATTGGGTTCAAAGTCAACAGTAGTTAAGAATGTGGCATCAAATGAGTCAAATAAGTGCCGCTGCTCCCCCCTGCTTAAAGCTGTATATAATTTTATGCACGGCTTTTTAGTTGCCATCAGCTGTGTGAATTGGTTTTATTATGATTCAGAGTTTGAATACACACACACACACGAGTATAAGCGCACACACATTCACACATGATTTGCACAGGTTTGGAGCTTTGGCAGACAGGTGGCTTTGTGTTGAAATGCAGTAACACAGTATTGTGCATTTGGCAGAACGCTGGCAGTTGAGGGTTGTTGGTTGCTTTTTTTCTGTGTTGCCTTGTTGTAGGCCAGCACCATGCCAAACTCCATGAAGCATGAAGCTGGCTCTCCTTACTGGTAAAGGCAAACACCTGGTTTCTTCTACCAAAAGGCACCGGGCTGAAAGAAACCTACAGTGTGAACAGAGTGTAGATCAGCTTGATCCTTGTGGTTACTAAGGGTTTTCTACTGGGTGACGGATGAATATAAGGGTGGTATTATCATGACATTCACTTTGTTTGAGCAGTAATGACAGTATTGTAGCAGCAAGAGTATTAGTTGTGATTCAGTACAGATAGAGGTTGAGTTGATCAGGTAGTAGTTGATGTATCAGCTGTTGCAAGATCAATGCTTATTTTGGAACAGTTCCACTGGAGGACACTACCAAAACATGTGAGAAAGTGATGTCATTGTTACAAAATCTGAACACTGGAGACTGTTTGACTTCCTGTACATGTAGCACTTTGTTTTATGACCCCAATTCTCCTTAGCACTTTTAATTGAAATGCTCTGATTTTTCATAAATATCAGAGTGAGGTTTCTGGCCATTAGTGGAGCTATGAAACAATATTTTGAGAAAAGGGTACATGTTTTGTTTGTTCAGCGCTCTTTGCTAGCAAGGGGACAATAATGACATGACTGTGCGCAAGAACACAGGTGCTCATGCAGGTGAATCCAGAAAAATACAATTTTGTGGATTGGCAGCTAGCGGCTTGAATTTACAAAAAGATGTGGCATTGCAATAGTTAAAGCAAAGAGGCTGTGAGTGGTGCTACCTAGCTAATCCTGCATGTAGCATAGAAGGTTTCAAGCAGCGTAAACAATCAGCCGTACATTTTAGGAAGGAAATACATTAAAAACATGTTTGTGAGGCCCCAAATATAAACACAATGTTAGTCAGTGAGAAACAAAGACCATAAAAATAACAATTTGCTTTCAAGAAAACTGTGCACCTTTAATTCTAAGAAGGTTTTCAGAGGAGAACAATGGGTTGATTGTTCTTAGCTGTCAACCATCAACACAGTCAATCACTGTGCATTAACTTGGTTCAGTTCAAATTTCTCTGTCTGTGGGCTTGTCACTCTTGCTTTCTAGATGCTGTATGCACTACTTGATCGATAGATTCATCACTTCCTGTGTGGAGAACATTTCAAGCAGTGACCAGATGACCACATGAGGCTCAGTTCATCCGGTTTTGTAAAGGATGAAGTGGCTTTTACTGTTTTAGCCTGACTTTTGTGATTCACCCTGTAAATTACATTTATTGGTGGAGCTATAAACACACACTCACAGTCACGCATACACATGCATATATATCACTGAGGTATGGGGCCTTGGACCCTGGCAGACAGGTGGCTTTGTTCAGAATCACAGTATGCAGGCTGGGAGAGCTGGGTGAAGTGGAGGGGGGCTCTAATCATTATTATGCTTTCCGCAGAACGGTGGCGCTCCGCATTTTTTTGCTGTGTTCCCGAGTTGGTCGGCACATTCCGCTGGCATTGTTATCCGGCCTGTTTCCTGCGGCCGGCGGCTTTTGTCAGCCTCTCCCCCATTGTCCCGGCTTCCTTTGTTCCCTGGCTCCAACAATGGCTTTTTTTCTGCCTCTTAATATATATGTGCACTTTTTGCCCTTGTGTGTTCTGTTTGTTTTGTTCTGCTGTCTGCTGTGTTTTTCTTTCCTCCTGCTGCAGAGCTGGGAAATAACACACGTACATACACACACGCACACACACACACACATATACAAACACACAAACATACACACACACAAGCCTGAGTGAACCACAAGTTCACTGTGGTTCAAACCTCTCTCACTCAACCTGTCCTCTCTTCCTTTCTTTCTTTATCTCTCACTCTGAGGCGTTGTCTGTCTCCTTTCCCTATAAACTCCTATTCTATTATTCTCTGTCTCAAACACACACACTCACACATGCACACACACACACACACACACTCTCTGACAAGCCTGGATGTCACTCTAAGTGGTAATGACACACCACCATCTAACCCTTGAGCATAACTTCATAAGCAAGCATGAAACAGACCCTGAAAGACATTAATCAAAGCCCCATGTGAAGAGGTTTTTATAAACTGATCTGCATCGCCTCAACATGAGAGTCCACTGTGATGGAAAGACAGTCAAGACATCAAAATTCATGACTGGAATCACCCACCTTATAATATGTTGCAAGGTTGGTTTATCAAATGACTAAGATTTAACCCCTTGACGCCCAGAGGTGCGTTTTCAAACCGCTTCCATTGAAAATGCATCCATCTCAATCATCCAGGTCATGTTTGTCATGTTACACTTACACATACACACATACACAAACACTCTGTTCAAAGTGCAATGTTCAAAATGTAATGTTCATGAATGAGACTGCTAATAAATGACTAATGACTAATGA
>JAQNCA010000014.1:24922682-24937321 GCA_029783725.1 Acanthurus tractus
CATCTGCTTGAAAGCAAAAACACTTATTAAATATTTTTTTATATAATTGTATATATATTCGGGCGTCAAGGGGTTAATAAATTAATCTACAGTAATATTTAATCAGAGAATTCAACCTGACCTTTATTTGAAAAAAACTTGAGTAAGAGAAATGGCTTTATTTCTACTATCTACAGTTTCACGCATGCTGTATGTTTGCCATCTTTTACTAGTCTAGTGCATTGAATGAAACATAAAGAGATTCAGTCTCATATGTTTAAGCATTATTCAAACCCAGATTTAAATGAGGAGTCTGTCGTCCACCAAAATCTATGACTAGCAGACACATCAGAATGGTAATTGTTGCTGATGTCTTTTTTTATGTTGTTTGTTAGCTTGTTGGCTTGTAACTTGGCAGTGGCTGACACATGGTTAGTGGTTGTGGAAATGTAAACTGTTCCTCTCTGTACTGACACGTCCGCTCTGCACCCGAGGTTTCAGGTTTCTTTTCCTTCGATTGGCCTTTGAATTGGCCGCATACCGATACAGCCCTTAGCAGAGGAGGAATGTGACTGTAGTCACTCTAGTCAAGCTCTGACATTTTTTGTGGATGTAAACAAAAAAAAAAAAAATTGAGTGCAGGGGATCTTAAATAATTTGACACAAGTGTCTGCTGTCAGGTGGTAGTGGTCCAGGTTTTAGGTCAGTCAGTAGGTTGCCAGGCACATCAGCTGACAAATATGTTCAGTTCCTTTTGTTCATGTCCTAAAACTTCTCGCCAAGTGCCTGCAGGAGATTTGCACACTCACCAGCTCATTCAGATGTCATAACAGGCTTTTGTTCTGTAAGAGTGAAAAAAAAAAAAAGTGTTATATCTTTTCAAATGCATATGCCACAGTTTTAAATTCAGTTCAAGTGATTTCACATTCGAATGCTGGGCTTGGAGTTTTGAGAAACAGCTCTTAGAGGGACTTGCTAATGTCCACCATGAATCACTCAGCCCCTTGCTATCACTAACAGGTTTTCCCTCCTCCATGGATTCTTCAACGCAAACTGACACGTTCACCTTTGTAAAGTGCAGTAAGGTCTGCAGGAGCAACAGGGCATTTTGCCACGAATACCTCTTTTAAATGAGATTTTAGCTTCTTCGGTGTTAACTCGCTGAAAAACAAATCCTGCCTGCATAACTCCGCGCATGTGCTCTAAAAAGTACTTGTTGACCGCCACCAAACAGCGTTTCCTTGAATCACATGCATTTGCTCCTGCAACACATCCAGTTTAGCATGTTTGAATGTTTGTATAGTCACAAAAGGATCGACTTTTTTCCCACAAACACACTTAGTCATATTTTTTTTTCAACAAAAAAACAATTGTTTGTTAATTGCTTTTAAAAAGCAACACTCCACCTCTACTTTTCTTTACTTGGCAGTTGAAAGTGATTTTTTCGTGTGAGCAATAATAGTAAATAATAGTGCCTGTCTGTTGCTCTTTGTGATCCTTCACTTTGGTCTTGACTAATTTAAATAGAATGTGTAGCTATAAAATTAAATTAAGTAATTTATAGTCCCAGAAGTATGAATCCTACTGTAATAACAACATAAACATCCTGACCTTCCATCTAATGCCATGATCAGGAAGAAAATAACATTCTGTCTGTCCAGTTGGTTTTATTAGCATATTTATGCAAAAAACAAAGACATTTCCATCTTAGCCCTATGTTTTGTCTCGTGCTAATCAGCAAATGTTATAAATGTTATTATGCTAACATGGTAAACCAAGATACTGACCATGATAAAAATGATTTATACCTGGCAAACATCAACTTGTTGTTTCGTTATTTTAGTCAAAGAAGGTGAAGCTGTAAAAGACAAACTTAGGGGTGAATATATGGGAAAACTGAGCATGCATTACCATTTTGTCAAAGGGTTACCTGACATGAAGCTCACGTGTGATTCTTAACGTCTCCTTTCCTTATCCTGATCTTTGCTCTGAGCAGTTCTGATATCAGCTACCAAATAAAAATTAGCATGGCAATTGCCCAAACCTCACCACACCCAAAATGACACCCAGTTCTACAGTTTATGCTTGTCTTTCAACAGAATGGTTGAGCCCAGCCCTCCAGCGCTGCACCTCCTCTCCGGTGAGGATGTCAGCATGGCAGGTGTTGGCGTCAAGGTAGAGCAAGAGGAGACCAGCGGAGGAGGAGAAGTCATTACCAATCCTGACCTGTCGAAGATGTCTCCCTCACGTGAATGGTCAGGACATCAGACACTGGAGGCCCGACAGCTGACTCCGCCGCTCTCCTGCTCCCCTTCGGTAAGGATTCGAAAGGCATGACAGAGAGAAAGGTTGTCTTTAGGCATTTTAGGAAATGTGGGAATCGTCAAATGTCTGTAAAACACATTCTTTTCTTTATCCTGCTGTGATGCTCTGTCAGCTGATGGTTTCTTTCTGTGTCTTGACAGGAGGGCTCTCCAGGCAAGGATCTGCCTCACAGACAAAGCCCCATGGGACTAAAGGAGGCCAGGACGTATGATAGACCAGAGGGACAATCAAACTTCAAGGAAGGTCTGTCTAAACTCTTAACATGGTCATTTTCTGCTCTGCAGTGTCAGAATCGGGGCGATAGTGCTTCCAAGTAATTGTACTTAGATTGACAAAAGAAGCTGTCCTGGTATTGAACATTAAATGACGTGCACTTTGGTGCAATATAAAACTGAAAAATATCTCCTCTCTGTGAAGCTGAAAACAGACCACCGGTTAGTTGAAAGAACTATGGCTGTGCTGAGTGTTCATTATGTTTCATTGTGCCTAATGTACCACACTGTTTTATCCATTAACCTGTTTTGAATATTTTGACAAAATAATCTTAACCTAAGGGGTCCTAGCTATTACTAGAGCTGTGCTGAATATTCTTTTAAGCATCAATAAATTAGAGTGAAGCTCTACTAACATTTTTTTCTGTCCAAACCGAACACCAACCCAACCCTGCTAAAGATTGACTTTGGAAATCCCTTGACTTTTTTGCTCTAATAGTAATAGCAATTATGAAAATGACAATTATCATCACATATCTGCAAAACACTCGGGAACAGGTTTTTCTTTGCATTCAGGAGCATCAGAGACAGCAAACTGTATTTGGATGTGAACTGGATTCACCTCAACAAGTGTTCAGCATTTGCCTTACTGTTGGATGTGAAACGTTGGTGTCACAGTACCTCCGCTGTCTGTCTCCTTTCTGAAGCCTGTTTTCTTTTCTTGTATGGGAGTCTGTCTCTCTTTCTCACATCCATACAATTTTCTTACTGACCAGACTCTGACGACTCCAAAACGTATGTGTTTAAATGTGCTGCATTCTGCTGCTATTCAACATGAAACAATACAGTCTGCTGAAAATCGATGCGTAGAAGTGACAGTTAGTCTAGCGAGGCGAGGGTGTTGTTTTGGTTCCTGAATGGGTTCAGAGGGATCAGGGTGTTTTTTTTGTCTGATTTTGTTCAATCTCTCACATGCGGAGTAAAAGGCTGCTCTCCGAGCTGCTCCCGAGACTCTCCCTGCCCTCGAGTCTTTCACCAGCCTGCACTCTTCGCCTTAAAATTTTCTCAAGTTCTCTCCACTGCCTGACCTTGGATTGTTCTCTGTCCAAATATTGATCTACTCAAACACTCAAAACTTCTCCCAGATGCACAAACAACCTATGCCCTTCGGCACCTCAAATGTCTTCTTCAATCAATGCCATTAGGAAGGCAGTGGAGAGGCTGAGAAAGTAGTTTGGTGTCAGATGGATTTTATTTGACAGAAAATATTTTTCATGCCATCTAGTGCAGCCCAGTGTGGTTCTGCTGAGTACCTGTTGTGTCCTGTTAACAGTAATGCCTACCATTGAGAAGCTGCTGAATGCTGACTGGAAGGAGAAACTTCTGGATAAAAGCACAGTGGGGGCAGGACAACTGAAAGGTCAGCTTTCAGACACCAGCAACACCTTTAATCCATTTACACACCACTTATATACCATTATTTCCAACACATTACTGTTAGATTTGGTAAATATCTGCCTGCTTTTCATTTGCCATTGTCATAATTTTCTTTATTAATTAAAAAAAGAAATTCAGCTCTTTTTATGCATTACAAAAGAAATACCTGCTTGTATGCAGTAATTTTAATAGACCACCGACTGACTGATTTTACTGTCAGAACTTCTGGTGTCATCTACTGCTGTAAAATCAGGTAAAGATCAGATAAAAACAGAAAGAAAACAAAAGGATACATCTGCAAATAGAGACACAAGAAAAAAAACTTGCCTTGCAAAATTATATACATTTTTACTATTCAACAAACACTCCAAAACTCATGTTCAGAGGACGCCAGCCTGAGATTTCATAGTGTTCGCTGTTTATCTATCAATTTATCTTTTTACTTCACTGTTTATTAGTTGTCCTTGTTTATAGTTTAGCTAGTGATAAAAATGCTTCACCATAACATGATAAAGACACTTCCCTCTTTTGAAAATGAGAAAGAAGCAGAATTGTTGACAGTCTTTGCTCTTTTTCTTTCTGAATAAAGTTGTCTGTAATAAGATTAGGACAGATGTAAAAAATATCATAAAATTGGACAATGTAAATAAATGTTGTACTAAAAATTAAGCTAGACACACCAAAAGTAAAGATTTGAAGTAAGGGTAGCAGTAAGCAGTTGTAAAAGCAACACTGACATATAATTACCTTACAAGTTGATATTGCGAACTTTTTGGCAAACAATTGCTTATTTACACATCAAACATTTACAGAGCAAAATTAACATTCATTTGGAACTGTGTTCATGTTCATCCAATGATTGTAAAACCAGAGTTCACGCGCTGTTTTTGGTCTCTGCTGTTTGGTGCTAAGCAGATAGTTTACAGTGGCTTCTCAGAGCCTTTTTCTCTGAAACAGCTACCTGTTTCAGCTAGAATGATGCAAAGAAACCTGTTAAAGTGAAGGAAAGCCGAAAAGTTGTGGCTGGCAGCTGAAAAATTAACTGACACTGACAATAAGGCAACTGAAGTTAAAGATTTGGGGAAATAATTCTGTAAGTGTCCATCAGATCATACAGACTATTGCCACTTTAAAATGTACATGACACACTGCTACACAAAATATGAAACTGTATAAAGACCATTAACCAACAACTGTTCATGATCATAAAATGTAATGAAATAAGAGCACTGAGCACTCCCTGGAGGAACCTGACCCTCTGTGACCCCCCAGGTACCCCAGAGTCTCTGGCAGAGAAGGAGCTCCAGTTGTTGATGATGATCAACCAGCTGAGTGGTCTGAGGGAGCAGCTGCTGGGAGCTCACTCCGAGCAGAGGAACATGGCCGCACTGCTGCTGGAGAAACAGCAGCAGCAGATGGAGCTGGCTCGACAACAGCAGGAACAGGTAGCACTCAGATGATCCATGCATCTCCCATCATTCTCATCAAAGCATAGAAATATGATGTCACCTCAAAAACTATTTCTGTCTGTTGCTTTGATTAAAAAAAAGCAGAAATTGTAGACCTGGAATTTAAGAAATCCCACAAACTCAACCAAGTCTGTCCGCCATCAACAGACTTGATGCGTGTGTTAATGAACATGTCTTTTGTCTTAGATCGCCAAGCAGCAGCAGCAGCTGATACAGCAGCAGCACAAGATTAACCTGCTTCAGCAGCAGATCCAGGTCAGCTCCTCTCAAGTCCTGCAACATCTCAACGTTCTTATTGCAGATCTGAGATCTGTGTTTCAGACGAAATGAGGCAGAAAGGTTTTTGTAAGGTGTGTTTGTTCTGCCTCGTCCCAGCAGGTGAATATGCCCTATGTGATGATCCCGGCTTTCCACCCCAACACCCAGCCCCTCCCGGTCACCTCTGACCCCCAGATGACTTTGCCACTGCAACCAATCCCCTGCAAGCCAGGTCAGTCATCAAGCTAGCAGACCAGCGAAACACTAGGTCCTATTAAACTATAAATCCAAGGTTAAAATGAAAATAAATGAATAAATAAGCAGAACTACCACAAAAATTAACTCACATTTATGAAATATCTGCTATACACTACAATCGATAGCCTTTGATCATCACACATTTTCAACTGTGTAAAAAAAAAAGCTATTAACAGAAGGTTAAAGAGGAGATCACTTCATCTTGCTTACAAGGCCAAAAGCAGCACAGTATCTCAATTAAGACAGTACATATCTAAAACTTTTACAACATCAGGATTCTGTTAATTGATTTTCGATTCAAAACCATGTCTTGATCAAAAAAATGTTGTGGTAGTTGCAGGCCCTCACTGCAGAATGTGCGCAATCATGCAGATTCAGTATTCTTAATCCCTGTGTGACAAGCAATTGGCAGCGAAGTTAAAAGTCTTAAAGGTTTTATTCAAATGTAGCCCAAATTTTAAAGGAATTTCCAGAAAATAAGCAATAGCAAGTACAAAGGAATGCTCTTGCATGCGCAAAACGTGCCAAGACATTCATTCTCAGACCTCCAGCAAGTGGATTTGCTATCGTACACTTGTGGCAAAAATGATGTTTACGCTGGGTGTGCGATAGCAATGACACCTACGCCACTGGCGCATGGCATTTGCACCAGGTGCACAATAGGGCCCTGGGTGTTGAGATTAACAGTTCAGGGCTTATTTGCCTTCCATTAAACCACTGCAGAGGAAAAGGACACAACAAGATTGGGTTACTAAAAGAGTGAGACCTCAAACCATAGAAAACTGCGTAGGTCAGATTTTTTTTTTTTTAATATACTTTACTTCACTTATATTAGTTTCTCAGTGATGGTGAATAAAATATTATCAGACATTATATTCATCAGACAAAGCTGAAGCCCTTCTTTGGAGACGACAGTATTCTATACAGAATTACAAAAGATCAGGATTGTGCTTAACACATGCCCCACTTGTTGAGGCATTGTGTTGGCCTTTAGTAATGATCTGCAATCTGCTGAGTTCGTCTTTACTAACCATTGTGGTCTTTTGATAATCTATAAGGTTTCTCTCCACCAGTCCTTCAGTGCTGCGATCAGTGGGGGTTTTTTCAGCTCTTTCATAGCCTATTCTTACTTTTAGTAGGAAGCACTGAACATCCAACTTATGTGACAATGACTGTGCGCTTTGAAAGCCAGAAACTTTTTTTGCTGAAAGGTCGTGGCCATCACTTCCATGAGTTGCAATCCATACTGGCACATCTTCTCAGCACTTCAATCCAAGGCCTACTTTATAGAAAATGAGAGACATTAGCGAGATACAAATGGAGACTTTAGCTGAACAATATGACATGATACCTTTCATACACTCATACTTGTACAGTTAGTAGGCTATAGAGGGCAGCTTAGAAAGCCACAGCTTTGTGCAGTATTGCTTTCACAAGTCTCAAAAGCTGTGCTAGTGGGTGACCTTGTCTTCTCTATCTTTTCAAACCTAAAATGCACAAGGCCAGTCTTTAAAACATTGTAGGTGGATTTTAAGGATAACTATTCATTTGCTGTCTTTATATGAAGAATTGTGTGTGTGTGTGTGTGTGTGTGTGTGTGTGTCTGTGTGTGTGTGTGAGTGCTTTAGAATTTTTTGCCAAAAAAAAAAGGTAGAAAGACGAGTTTTACGAGACATGTCAGCTTGAAATGTAAAGATATCTTTTCTCTGAAAATATGGACAAAATAAGGAGTGATGCTGTTTAATTTCATTTTGGGAGCATCCTCTATTTGTTTGCTCATGAAGGTATAATATTAGTTCACCTGGAATTCTTTTAACCTTGCTGTAAATTATGCTAATGCTATAGCTAATGTTTCAATTCACACTTCTCTCAGTTAGAAGGGGCTTCGTGGCTGTCTCTTTATCAAGAAATCAAGTTCATTTTTTTAATAATTAACACAATTCAAGTCTAATCCTGAACTGCACTATTTGCAGTGCTCTCTTTCACTGTTGTTGTGTCGCATAAATGGGAAATGGGCTGAGTTTAAGAAGAGCACCATTACATCTCGATATTGATCAGCACGATATTTTTATCAGCCATTCGAAGCACTACACACTGCATGGCAAAACTCACCCTTTCATTCTGTAATGGCAAGCGCGTCCATACAAATTGCCAACCTGCTCATCACAAACAGACTGCACTCACACACTGATGGATCAGCCTTTGGGAGCAGTTTTGGTGTTAAGTATCTTGCCCAAGGACACTTAAACATGCAGACTAGGGGAGCTGAGGATCAATGCACTTTTTTTGCCATCTATAAAGCCCGATCTTGAATTCATCCACACATTACTTTCAGAGTCTGGTGTTCACTATGATTTGCTCATTTCTTCCCTTTTGTGCTAACAGATAAAACAACAATAGCATAATTAGTGATAAGACAAGGCATCCAAGTCATTACGAGTGCTTATATACTGTGAATTGGAGTTACCTGTTTGATAATGACAGAAATATCAGAAATATCATTACGAAGATGTGGCTGCAGACAATACAAAATGTGTGTCCTGTCATCAGTGTTACTGATAGCTAACAAATGCTAACAGTCACATCTCCATAGCCTCTAAACGTTGCACTGACCGACACCTCAGGTGTGGGGAGTAACCACACTGGATACTGAGTGTTTATTCAGTACATTTGAATCAAGTCTGAGCTCCGAACAATGCCAATGTTTTTCATGCACAACATTTTACACCTTCTACAGCTGTGGATTATCCCATGCAGCTGCTGCAGAACCCACACCCCACCCCTGTCAAGAGGAGCAGTGGTTCCTTTCGACAGGTACAACTTCACTACTGTATATGTAATGTGTGTTGGCCATTTCAATATTGATCGTAATGTAACAAATTCATTTCCCCACAAATTTCTTCTTCATACATCTATGTTGCAGAATATTTCATCTTCAAGCAGCAAACTTCAGTGGAAAGCTATGACTTAAGGCAGTTTGTTTACTATGCAAAGTGTCTTGTGTGTATGTACGATATACTGTATGTGTGTGAGTGGTTTAAGGGACATGAAAGAAAGTGACACCCTCTCAATTAAACAGATAAGGTGCTTTTCTTGTCCTTGGAAGGCTGAAAAAGCTTTTGGATACACCACACCCTCTGTTCAAAGGTTTTGTGTTTGTGGGATATAGGTGTGTGTGTGTGTTCTTGCATTTGTGTGTATGTAGGATGAACTGTATTTGCACTGGTTCTCAAGCAGAGATAGATCAACACAGCTTAAATAAACAAAAGGAAAAAGAAGATGAGGTGAACAAGAAGACAAAAGACCAGAGAAGCTACAAAGGTGTGACAGATGTGTTCGCACATGCAGAATCTGTTGTGCATAACTGGAATACACGCACACCCTTGCCCTTTACAGTTAAGCCTGAATGTGTGTAAGGGGCCCCACCCTGACTCATCTGCTTTGGCTGTGTGTTTAGGAAGCCAGTCAGCCCTTGAACCTGACCTCCAAGCCAAAAGGGCTCGAGCTGGGGAAAACACCCAGTCCACAGACCCTGGAGCTGGGATCACTGGCGCTACAGGGTGCCTACAGGCCCAGAGATCTCCAAAGAGAGATGTCCCACAGCCCACCACGATCTGCCCTCAGTAAGTTACACCGACAGTTACACATCACTGATGGAAATGTGCATTTGTGATCCCAAAAGGCTGAAAGAGCGGTCGGTGCTTGAGTAAAAGTTTGTATGAGACACCCTCTGGGCTCTGAAAGGCCTTCTGTGAGCTTGTCAGATTTTTTCTTAAAGGATAACTGTGGAGTTTGTCAGCACGAGCAGTTACGGACAATTTTTTTTTTGACAGTGGGTGCTCAATTTGTTTGGATTTGGGTGCATGCATAATGAAGGTTAATTCATGGATTTGACTTTTTTTCTATTTTTCTATAACTATCACAGTATCATTTTTTAAAAATTTGAAGGCCATGATAACGTAGCTTGAAAATCTGATATTGTGACAGCTCTTACAAGACTGCCTCCCAAAGAAAAGCTCAGTTGATGTCAGTTGATCTTCCTGCCATGCAGACTCACCACAATAATGAGCCCCTGGCAACAAATGTGCTGTAGTTCAATTAAAGGAGGAACTGTTATCACTTTAGATGTGTGAATCTCTGTTTTGTACATGTAAAAGTACATTAACAATGTCATTCTCATGTAAAATATGTCATGAGACAGACTACAGAAATGCACCAAAAGGGAAAAATTTTAAAATGTACTGTTTAATATGAAGAGAATATATTCATCCCATTTTCCAAAATAAACTAAGATGTTATATTATTTAACTCTCAAGTATGAAGTTGTTATATTCTGCAGGTGAGGGAAGAGGTTTAAAATAATGTGTGATATGTTTCAGATCTAACACTTCTCTGTCCTCTACCTCCTTTTGCCTTCATCATCATCTTGCTCCTCATTTTTCTTCTCCTCCTCTGTGTCCTGTGTTTTTTTGTCATCAGGTTTCCTCGGAGATGGCGACGTGGTCACTCAGGCCATCCATGATGCTCAGCTGCTCCTTAGGGGCCACAGCACCGGAGGGCGAGAGAGGGAGCGAGGGGGCGAGAGAGACAGGGAGCGAGAGAGAGATGTTGGAGGAAAGATGGTGAGTTTATACCCAAAACCCTCAACTGAACAAAGTGGACATAGGTCTCCTTCTCTGACTGACATCCAGGGGTCTGATGGTGGATGTCAGGTCTGGTCAGGTTTAGTGTTACAGGGAGTCATGCGTCTCCTGAGGATTCAGCCAGCTGAAAACTGTCCCAGCTGTGGTGTAACCACACACAGAAGCCCATTGTTACAACTCAGTGTGTAAAGTGTTGCCCTCTGGTAAAAGCTGTTTAGCAAACACAGAATAGAAAAGACAAAGTTATGTCTTTGTTGTTTCCAGGGTTAATAACTGAAGAGTGAATCCAGTATGCCGGCGACAGAGACGGTTTGAACCGTAGCCATGTGCCTCACTGAAAGAGTACAAACATTACACGTAGGCTTTTAGTTGTCATTTAAAGCAAAGAAAGAACAACTTTGCATTAAGAAATCTCATCTTGCATCGCAGTAAATTAAATTATTTTGGGATGCTAATAAAGCGCCATAACATTGCATAATCAATCATGAACCCAGCAGTAAAAAGGCTGGTTGTTTTTTTGTCTCGTCTTCTATTCTGGTTTGGGTTTTATATTCTTTGAGGTGGCTGAAGCTTTGGTCTCAGCCTTGTCCTGGAGCAACAGCTGTTGCAGCCTCACAATACCACAAAGGCCTCAGTGTGGCATTGACTGAGCCACCTGCCCTCTCTCTTTGTCCACAGTAATACTGTACTCAGTGGCTCTCCTCCTCCTCTCCTCCATTATCCTGCTCCATCTCATCTCTACTGCTGCTGCTTTACCACTAATACTGATGACTGACCTATTTTGGTCCGACACCTCCACTGCATGGGGATGAATAATGTTTTACAGCACAGGAACGGATGCTACATATGCTGATTGTGTGATAGTTTTGCAAATTCAGTCGTCGCATTCCCGACTCTGCCTTTTCCCCTTCACCTGTCCTCCCTCGAACAATAAACACCATTCTTCCCTCTGTGTAGTGTTGTATTCTCCTTTCTTTGCATTTACGGCTCTGCTTTTAAACAGCAGCTGATATGGCACGCGTGCGGTGTCTTTACCTTAAATAGCATTCTGTGGAACACGTGTGCCTCGGACACACACCCCTTGAGCATTTGGTCATCTTTTCCCTGCAGTCAAACTTTGAATTGTCCCTTTGTGCTCCAGTGTGAATATTTGTTTGACTTAACTGCATATCTGACTTAATCTGCCTTTGTCTTCTGTATGTCTGCAGGAGTACAAAGAGTCTCCCCGCAGAGAGAGAATTTCTCACCTCGAGCGGGCTGAGGACAGACACGGCCTGCCGTCCACCGAGGACCACCTCAGCAGTGACTCTGAGGGTGGGTGACCCTGAGGAGTCTGTTTAATAACGAGGGCTTTGTCTTCATTATGTGTCCAAATGTGTTAAATTGCAAATTCATCCCATGAATTACTTGTTCAACAACTTCCTATCTCAAAGACAGTATACTATATTAGTTATTAGATAGACAAAAATGTATTATTCCCCCCTCAGATTATCTGATTAGAATTTGAATAACTTAAAACAACTCCCACCACTGTTTCCATGTAAGTGTCGTAGCTTTACTAAGAAACGGAATAAAAGTCTCTGGTACCAATGATGGAGAATGTGGGTGAGAAGGCAAAGTGACTCAGGGCTGCATGTTTGTGACTAAAGGGAAACTTTTCCTGCAATAAGTGAAGGTTAATCCTAAGAAATATTTACCAATTTTAGTGTTAATAACAAGAAATATAAAGAAATTAGATGAGTTTAAGGAGGATTGAGTAACATATTCCAAACCTAGCAGTTTGGTGCGACTCTCTGACTGCAGCCCTCTTCCCTGTAGGTGCCCTGCCAGTCTCAGTCCCAGGCAGCTATGCTGAGGCCAGGCCCCCTCCCTCATCGGGCCACATCAAGAGACCCATGAATGCCTTCATGGTGTGGGCCAAGGACGAGCGCAGGAGGATCCTGCAGGCCTTCCCTGACATGCACAACTCCTCCATCAGCAAGATCCTGGGTGAGCCTTGCGCTGGGTTGGGGTGGGTTTCACTCTGTGTCTCTATTCTGAGACGTTGCCTGGCACATGAACAGCCACCTGCTTCTCCTGCCAGACACAAACACACACCCACACCCGCACACTCATGCACACACACACACATACATTCACAACGTCTCACCCACAGACACAAAAAAAACACACACACTAGTCTGATTCCCTTCCCTTGGACCAAACATTTACATTCCATTCTATTGTGGAGAGCTTGTTGTTGTGAGCAACACCCTTGACACAGACACACACACACACACACACACACACACACACACACACATACACATGAAGATGTGAGTACACACATGCTGGCAAATTATGCAGTTATATGCTGTATAGAAATAAAACCATTAGACTGTTGAAATACACAATCCATTTCTAATTACTACTTAATAACCTCAGCACATTATGCACAGAAACATTTTGTCCAATAAACTCATTGTGATCCATGCTCAGTCAGTTTCACACCAATTACTGAACCTGTTCTCTCACAACTCCGTAGGTGGAGGTGTGCTAACCACACCTTCACCCAGGAACAGACATCCAATCAAACCCTCTGTTACCAGTTTTCACAAGTACCCCTTTTAATGTACACATAGAGAATGATGCAGTGAAATCCATCAAAATGTAATTATGACTAAAAGTAAAATATGGAAGCCATCTCAAATATGTCAAAATCGATTTTAAAAGGAAATTCCACGCATATAAAGTAAGACTATGTAATTTGGGCAAAATATAATTGGACAATACCCTTTTACAAATTAAAAGTTGGTATTAAAAGTAATGAAACACATTCTTGCTCAATTCAGTCCACTCAGAGGTTTTGCTGCTACATTCTCATTTGGATCTGGGGATGACAGCTCCTGGGGGCTAATGTCAACAGCTGTAATCATTGCCAATTTTTGCTTTGTAACCAACAATAACGGGTGAGTTTGCTTAATTAATGACTACACCCAAAAAGATTTTCCTTTCAATGGCTCAGTCACAAAAGTTTTAAAAAAGGAGCTAACATTGTGAATCTCACCACGCAGCTATGCCGTGGCTCTCCCCTGTGTTCCTGTCTGTACATGTGTAGCATTATGACTCAGGGCCCAAGAACCGACCCAATTTAAAGTCTGGGTTTAGCCAAGTTTGGTCAAAATACACAGAAATGTTCTTCCTCTGCCCATTTGATCAGTTAAGCTCTGTGAGGTGCCCTTTGTGGAGTCAGGGTTGTCATTTATATATGACTGTTTGATTGTATTAGGATTGTTTTAGCTACTAGAAAGTTGGGACAAAAACAGAAGTAAAAAGAGAGGCTTAACATTTAACTAAGATTTATCCCAGCCAAACTAACACAATGAAACCTGAACTGAACAAACTATTTGAACATGCACTCTCCTTCTCCTGACTTGCTACAAGCAAACTTCTGTGAACAAACTCATCTCATTTTTGCATTTCATCTTCCCTCCATCCTCCTTTTGCCAATGTGTCCTCATCTTCAGGCTCTAGGTGGAAGGGCATGTCCAACCAAGAGAAGCAGCCGTACTACGAGGAGCAGGCGAGGCTTAGCAGGCAGCATTTAGAGCGCTACCCGGACTACAAGTACAAACCCCGGCCCAAACGGACCTGCATCGTTGAGGGACGGAGGCTGAGGGTGGGCGAGTACAAGGCCATGATGAAGAGCCGGAGACAGGAGCAGAGAGTGACCTACACACACAGGTAGAAACAAGTGCATGCACAGACACCAACGTGCTTCACAGAGCTTGGCGATAATGCTGTTGTTTGTCCCTGACAGAACACACTGACAGTTCACTCTATTGACAAGCTTTGCAATTCCACACATTGTATGTGACGCCTGCAGCTCCCAGAGCTCTTTTTTTATTCACAAAGACATTCACAAAAGTAAAGTATTGAGCTGGGTTGTTTTTCAGTTTGTCCTCGACGATGAATAGCATCCCTCACCATTGTTCCTTAGAACTTCTCTAGCTTAACTAGTTGGAGGAGTTAGATGGAACAATGATAAGGGTTAAGAGTGAGTGGGTATGAGTCTTTTA
>JAQNCA010000014.1:24943123-24967560 GCA_029783725.1 Acanthurus tractus
ATTCTAAAAAAAATTTATATGAGTAATACTTGTTGTTATGGGCTCGGAAAAATTATTCAACCTTCCTTCCCCCCCCCCCCCCCACCGATGTCAATTTCTCAAGTGAAACTACTGGATTAAACATCTTCACTCCTCAACAAATTGCCATGAAAGTTTTTTTTTTTTTTTTGCAGGTTAAATAATTTGGTTTATGATCATTAGCTGCAAAATTGAATGCATTCCACTCAGCCTCAGCTTGAGGCTCAAGGGCTCACAGCTTACAGAGCAGACTGAATGGCTAGAGACTCTTGGTCTTGTTTAGATGAGTCAGCCTAAATTAATAAACTTTTCACCTGTCAGTTGGTAATTCCTTCAAAAATGCTTTCATTCATTAATGTGGTTTGGCATAAAAGTAATTTTAGTCACTCAGGTGGATGACTCAGTGAAAAGATGAAGAAAATCGTTTTACCTATTGGTGTTACAGTCTGACAGAATGTGTCCAAGCCTGCCTTTGGCCACAGGCACCAGTCCGCTCACCATCCCTGTCTCTGCATTCTTGGCTTAGAGCCAGCAAGATGATTGTGATTGGTTTAAAGAAATACAGACAAGTCAGAGTTGTTTTCCTCTATCGCTGAATGATACTCGGTACAGTCAGACCTTGCTGTAAAGATAGGGTTGGCTGTGACAGAATGTTGGTGTAATAACCTTTTAAACTCATGTCTTTACCAATTTTCTTTTTACTGTTTTATGTCACATCTTCACCATAGACCAAAGGTATCTTCCTCTTTGAATTTCCTTTTTTTTTTTTTTTGGCATCCCACACAGCTTTGATTCGAGTATTTAAATATAACAAGGTAATGATGTGAGAGTGACCAGAAAACGACAGATAAATCAGAGACACGAAAACCACCATGCCTAGTGTACAAGGAGTCACCACCACGGTTTGTTTTTGCCTGCGTGTGTGTATGTGTGTTTTAGCAGGATGTCCCACAGCACAAGTTTCCTCATCCTTCCTCTTGTTAAGGCCAAGGCCCTGGGTCAGCTGGCACACAGCAACAAACAGGAGAGCACTACAGTGTCAACAGAACAAAATTCAAACATTGGTTGTGGATTTCATCAGCTTATAGAAAAATCAAAAAGCATTCAGGAATTTTATTACATTATACATTTTAATGGAAATATTTACTGACAACTGTTAAGTAATTCTTCTTTCTACTCCTACAGAGGTGTGAAGGATTACTGTACAGTAAGCTTTTTCACAGTATTTCTTACAGTATTTACATCCTCCATCTCTGCTGACTGTACACATTGACGCAGCATCTGCTGTAACAGCGAATGAGTACATTTACAAAGTCACATCTTCAAGCCAAATGCTGGGTCCCTTTACACAAGCGTTAAAAGCATTTACAATCAGTAAATACAGTGTCTGCATACAAAGGAAACAAAATCAGTCATCTGTACAGTGTTTCTTAAAATGAAATTAGTTGAGTTAGTACAATTCACACACAAAAATAATTAATCTCAAATGAACTGCAATGCAAACCCACTGACACAAATCATTTTGGTACAATTAGAAAAAAAACAAAAAAACAAAAAGAAAGGTGTGAAATGCACGCTAAAGTTAGCATTTGTTAGCATTTATTCTGTAGTCTGTAGATCTGCTTCTGCAAAAGAAAAAAATCAGACTTACTTGTCAGTGCAGTTAACAGTGCAAAAACTTAAGCTAACTTCAGCTAACTTTTTGGTAAAAATGTCATTGGTCTCATTTTGCCCATGAATTGTAAAGGCCCAATCCCTATATTTTTCAATGATAAAATCTCTAAGGAATAGTATGCATATGACTTAAGCACTGTTGGGTTAAAGATAAAAAATACTGAAAAGTAACAAATGTCAGCAAACCTCATTTGTTTACGGAGCTGAACAAAAAGAGCTGGTATAGGAACTTTGAGTTAGAATCACTGTCAAATAAATAACTTGTGTTTGTGTGATTAAAAAGTAACTCAACACCTGCAGAAAATCTTACCTTTGCTGACCTCTAAGGCCTTGCTGCAATGATGTGGATGTGTGCAGTAGGATGTGTCAGTGCACTCTAGCATTATAGTTAGGTAATGTTACAAATGCAAGGTTGAGCAACTGACCGTATAAAGTTGTTAAAAACAGCCGGGTATTAAGTTACTTTTGGAAGATCTGTTCATCATTCTGAGACTGATAGAAGGGTTAAGCTTACATGCTGATTTTTGATGGAAGGGGCCTCATTTGATTATGGATTGTGCCTTTACTAAACTGAACAGTGCCATAGTTTTATTCTCAGGGGGACAACAATGAGAAACATGATACAGGTACATCAGTGCTTTGAGGGCACAGTGTGTGACACCTGTTGAAGCCTTTGGAACACACCTAAACTGATTCATCAACACCAACTTCATTTAGGAGCTGGATTCCCCTGGAGCCATACAACACTTTGGGTCAGGTGACCAATGGTCCAAATGGCTGACAAAAATATTAGCACACTCATGAGTGAGAGTAAAGATTTTAGGACAACTTCAGTTCAGTGTGAAATGTGTTCAGGGTTGAGGGTTCAGTTCAACCCTACATGCAGTGCTAGTCTTTATCATCAGAGACCACAGCAGTGTCAGACATCATTTAGGAAACCTGCCCCCGAGACTTTTCTCTCCCAAAATGCTGACTTGTGTCAACAGATGAGGACCACACAAGTGTGGGGTATTATATCAAGTAAATGGAGGACTTCATTTATGGAGTGCAAATAGCTTTTTATCATGGGTGAATTCCTACCAAGGTATTAAAATTGTGCATTCAAGCAGCAGCTCACTAATTTGGCCTTTGTCTGCAAATCTACCGAGCAGATTACGCCATTTTTATTTTCCTAAAACAAGGTCTTGTTGATTAATCTTAAATTTCAAATGTGTGATAGACAAGGGTAATTAAATATTACCCAAAATATTTGCCATCACGTAAGTAATATTTCTCCAAGCAATTGTGAAAATCAATTTTGTCTCACAAAGCCCCTGAGTTAAAATCCACATTCTGAGGGCTTTAATCAATATGTTGAAGAATCTAAAAACAATTAATTTATTTTGGATCTAAATTTGATCCATCTAAATGCACTTATGTTGATCCTTGGGATACCACAGCCGTTAACATCAGCTAGTCTCTGTCTCTTGTGCTGTTCTAAAGGGGCTGCTGCTCACTTGGTGAATTATTAAACCTCAGCTACATGAGACCGGCAGTAGATAGCGAAGGTTGGAGCTCAGTGTCTCCCCCTGCTGGGCATATAGGGACTAAAGGGACTATAGGGACTATTTCAAAGACTGAATTTGAGAGCGGGAACACATCCCTTTTTCAGAGCCTAACATGTATGAACAGCTTCAGAGGATCATCATCTGAAGATCGAATCCCTTCCTGAGTGTGAAGAAGTAAATCCTGTTCTTCAGAAGGGAAAGGTGGTTTGATTTCAACTTATCTGGTAATTTCAAAAGGCCAAATACAGAGCTACTTATGACTTTTGATACATGTGCAGAATTTAATTTAAGGCCAAATGAATGAACGCTGTCAATGTTGGACTTAATCTGTTCATTACAAAGGCTACTAAACTAGAAGTGATCACAAAAACAGAAAAGGTCAGTGAGAACAAAGGGCCACTAAGACCAACTGTCTGATTGAAGGGGCACTTCACTGACTTTCACACATGAAGATCAGTTCACTGGTCATGTTTACTAATACACGGCAATTGCTGCAGTGATTATTCCAGCAAATATTGTAAAAAAAAAAAAAAAAAAAAGAAAAGAGAGAGAACAACCATTTTGCATTAGCAGCTAATATAATTGGGGGATTTGCTGCATCTATTTGCCATAGGTCATTAAATCAAATGGACTATTTGGGGTTTTGAAATGTTGATGTACAAAAAAAAATGTTAAAGAGCAAATATTGTACTTGAGGTAATTTGATGAGTGTTTTTTAATTTTGTTTACTAATTTCATAGATCAAACAATTATTCAATAATAATCAAAATGCTAGGGGAGAAAACTGGTCGCAGCCCCAAAACAATTTGTTGCAGCCACAGACTTAAGTGACATCAGTGAGTCATTTCATCTTAGGCTTGTAGACTGAAGATGTACAAGGGAAACCTTGAATTGTAAACTGCAAATGTCAAGTTTGACAGACTTGGGCATATAACAGTCAGGGCGGTAATGAAGGAGACTATTGCATTGCATCATGGGAAGTGTAGGATCCAACATGTCTTATGTTGGATTCATACTGGGGACTTAAAGACTGGACAACTCAGCTTTAGTGCTTTAGTTTTGACAATTTTTATCTTTCTGTCTCTTGTAGGTCTTCCTTGAAGGAAATACAATACTTAATTGCTGGAGCACAAAAATAGACAAGATATGTGCCTAAAACTTCAGCTGTAGTGCACTGACCTAAGAATTGACAAACTGCAAAAAGTCCTAATGTGACAACACCTTTTTTTTAAATTTTTTTTGGTGGTGGTTGTTTATTTCAGTCTTGTAGTTTTCAGACCCAACAAACACTGATCCAGGTGACATCACTTGAAGACATTTATCGGATATTGGATTCTGGAGACATAAAGGCTTTTGGTAACTTTTTCCAGCAGAAGCATTAATAGTCCCCTGCACTAAACAGACTTTAATGTATAAACTTGGTGGAGAGCCCCTTCAAGCTCAGAGTTCATGCATTTTCACTTTGACAGATATGCTGTCTGGGGTTTTTTTCCATTTTCAGATGCCACCTTTTCCCTTCCAAGCAATGGCTGTTCACATGACATCAACACAGACAACCCATTTCTGCCTCTTTTGGAAGCCAGACTTGATGTGACCCTGGATATTAACTTATGCAATGTCTGATTATGAAACAAAATTTGGCTCCAAATCTGGGATGTGAGCAGAAATGGATTTCAGTGTGGGCTTGAGAGCAGACTGATGCTGTGATACCCTGTGCTACTGCCCAAGTAGGAACCAAAAATGGGATGGGAGGAGAAACAGGAGGGCATAAAAGAGGGGAGGAGAGGATGGCAACAAGGTCGACCCAGGTTGTGATTTTCCAAGAGGTCTGGAAAGTTTAAATGGAAAGTTTAACAGAGCGATACACTCTAACCATAAAAGTCAAGAAGGTGGAAAAAGGTTTGAGGACATAAATGCACACAGAGTTTAGAGTGACATTTACTCAGGTCCTCTTTTATAAACCAACATTTATGACCCTCCACCTTCAGTGTCAACTCCCTATTAAACAAAAAACAGCACTTACTAAAGGAAACCCAAATGCCAGTTTTTTGTTGTTTTTTTTTACCTGAGATGACAAATAACCCACTATGTCTACATATAAATAAATGCACATATAACCTCTCTCTATAATCAATTGCTATAACACAATAGTAATTCAACCAACACCCATTCCATGAAATGCTTTCACATTTGCCCTTCCACACGCTCAAGTGTCAGGTTGGTCCACTAGCCTACAGAAACATTGGTTTAATATTTCTGGTAGCAGCAGCAGTTTGATTGAAATTACAAGAAAGGGAAGTGATAAAAGCTCGAACTGCAACAACCCAAGGGAACAAAAAAAGAGACGGCAGAGTACCATCCGGTGTCTGATGCACAGTTGAGCTCTGGGGAGCGCAGAGCAGAACTTGCACAGCTACAAGAATTTAGCACCAAAGATGGAGGTGGAAAAAGGATCCCGCAGATACAAATGTAAAAGCCTAAAACATCAGCACATGGAGGAGGAATTGGTCCGACCATACACACCACATGCATAATCTGAGGAATCCAAAGTGAAATGCTTCTGTAAGTCAGTGTCTAACGTTAAAGAGGCCATGACACTGAGCCATAGATAAACCACACAGAGGACAGGACAAGCTATCTGTCAGTGATGTTAGCAACAAACCCTCCTTAACAGCCTCATCTGTCTTTTGACCTCTCTTACCAGCACTGTGGAACACTTTGGTGCCAGAGTGACTTCAGATAAAGCAAGTTTGGAGTCAGTAGTCCCTGCCTTAAACTCTGGGTCCGCTGTGCTCACTGTGCTTGGCTCAGCTGCTCTAAGACGGAAAGCACAAGGTTGTGTTTCAAGATAAATATAAGATAAATTAATAACACACTAGCATACATACAAACACACATATGCAGGGAACTCTGGGGTGTTTTTAGAAATCTCGAGCTAGAGTTGCGACAGACACAGAGCTAAGTTGGAGGAATGAATGAGTAATTGCGCTTGTTGTTGAAAAGGGTGCCAGGCAGACCGAGCAGAGGTCCATCAGGTGCTGGCTCACAGGGAAGGGTTCCCACTCTACACAAAGCCCCACCGTCAAAGTTGTTCCCCTCTTCTTCCGTTCTTTTCTCTACATTCTGTCGGCCTGTTTCCTGTCATTCTGGGATCTGCAGGGCCATCACTGCAGGTTTGGTCATAAAGTACCACTTGAAACGTAGCACAGCATACCTGCAAGATATAAAAGCGAAAAGATTTTATTTAAAAAAAAAAGAAAAAAGGAGAGAACTTTCTCATAATGTCCTTGGTAGTTTACTGTTCAGTCCAGCAGTGACCTGTATTGTAACCAGTTAGCATAGCTTGAAAAACAGTATCAAAATAGTGCCCCCTTTGTATTTATTCAATCTGATTTGAAAAACTTTTCTAAATTGAATCTTAGCAGGACTCTGATAGATTCTTACCTCATTGTCACTTTTCTTTTTCTGTACAATTTTTACCCAAGAAGTATATGACTGAAAACAAATATCATAGATATACGTGCTTATATCTTAACAAAAATGAAAATTTTGGCATCAGTTTGAATTTGTAATACATCATCTTTCTTTGCAACAGTTTTCTTATATGCAGAAAGGCTCTTTATCAGTCAAAAATACAAAGTATTCTTAAAATTCCCTGTAGCGCTGCCTCTGTGTGAGTGAGGCTGGAGAGATCAGGTTGCCACGCACAAACCTTCCCATGTCTACTTCCTCTCTGTGAACCACCAGGGGAGGCAAGGGTGGTGATACAGGTGTGTGGGCAGGAAGCGTTGACTGACATGGATGCTCACAAAAGAAATGACAGACACGTTGGCCTTTGGGTTTTTGGTTTCAGCCTTTCATTACACTCTCTTTAAACCACACTGACAGATTCTCCGGGCAAACGGACAGATGTATGACTTGTGTAATATCATGTGCAGGGGGTCACCACACGCAGTCTGAAAGTTCACAGCAACTTACCCCAGGAAGTCAAAGTCGATGGTGGAGTACTTGGCCTGGATGAGCGCCCAGAAGCCCCAAAAGAAGTGAGAAGCCTTACGAGAGATAAATTCAGAGTCAGATAAGAGTAATATCAGAAGTGTGGGTGCGAGTTTGGAAGAAACAGAGTGTATTAACTTATTCCTTCTCACCAAAGCAAACTTGTTGACCTGTACGTAAAGCGTCTCCAGCTCTCCCACACTGACGTCTTCTGTTTTCTTGGTGAAGAGCTTGTACGCCTGCAGGTACACTTTGAGCCAGTCCATCTGTATTTCTCGACTGGGATACAGCCCATAATCCAGCTCGGCCATTCCTGACCCCACACACAGACACACAGTTGTACAATAAGCCGCACTGTACAGACACAACATTAACGCTGATATACAAATCACATTGTGGCTCAACAGACCTGCAAATTCATTGAAGTGGTTGCCGATGTCGAAGGCCTGGTAGTTGTAGCTGGAGTATTCATAGTCTATGAAACGAACATGACCTGGGAGACAAGGGGACAGGAGGAGAAAAGGTGTAATGGTGTATGTGCTCAAAAACAGCCGATCTATCTCCTCTGGGCACTAAAATGAAGATGTTTCAGTCTTAGGAGCGTTCAAGTGGGGGCAATGACATCCTGAAGTGCTAAGACATGTCCTTCCAGCAACAGCACAGTCACAGAATGCCCAGAGTTCAACAGCTTTACAAATGATGAAAGAAATATTCATACTTGACCGTTATTGGGATGCACAAAGAAGCACAGAGAAAATTCTAATGAATGATTAAACAGGCATTCTGCCTGAGGGGACATTTCTCATGTCAGCCGATGTTCCAACTAATCTGCCAGAAACAGAACCTAAGATTCTTGCCTGTTTTCACAGACAGTCATCTAATCTATGGTTACGGTAAAAGGGGTATGCCTGGTATGTTTGTAGACATGTTGATCTACCACGTCCCAGGGCAACAGTGTTTATACCTGCTCACACCACGCAAGGGCAGCTTGAAATGGCATGTGAGCAGATGTTATTGACATCCAGCTGAGGGTGAACTGTTCAACTGAATCAGTTTCTATCCAATAGCCATGTAATGTTTTTCATGCGCCTGCATTAGTGTGTTCTTCCTTATCGAGATGAGATATTCAGAAACAGATGACATGTTAGCAGTTATGGATGAAGTCTAAAATATAGCTTCAATGTTCAAGGATCAAATTTTAATTAATAGAAAACTGACAGTAATTTTATAGCTGTTAAATTGTAATAATTGTTATGCTTAATAATAATTAGAAAATCTCACCAGCTTAAGCTTCAGTGTGGATATTCGCTGTTTGTTTTGACTTTCATCGTTAAGTCAAAATCTCTGCTCTGAGAAATGGGAATTAGCTTTTTTTTTTAACTTTTTTAACTTTTTTTACTTTCAGACAACAATTCATTAACAAAACAACTATTATTTATAGCCCTTGTCTAAAAATATGTTACTATTCACACTGAATATATCCATCACTTTTCAGTCATTGAATGGCGACAGTGTGGGGGACTATTTAATCAGGGTCTGGCAAAGGATGACAACCAGACCAGCAACCTGCTATGAAGGCAAAAGGTTCCTACCCTCTTTGCTGTTGTGAATGATGTTCTTGCATAGCAGATCATTGTGACAGAGCACTACAGGGGAGCCAAGTGTGGAGAGATGCTCCTTCATCCACACCATCTCGTCCTCCAGCACAGCCTTGCTAGGAACCTCTTGCTGGATTCTGGACAAGGAGCACAGAGGAAGAGAAGGGAAGGGGGTTCAGCTTTTTCACACATTAAGTTTCTTTTCTCTGACTTTTATGATGGTGCTGAATTTCTGCAAACATATCACCAGCTCTTGTAGAAGAAAGTAAGAAAAATAGTTCTAAAAACTGTGCCTGATCGAAATAGTCCTTCATTGTTTGAGTATCATCACACAGTGGGAATGTGTAGTATGTGAAGTGAGGAGACCTGGGACCAGCATACAATGACAGTAAACAGGCTCAGTGGGGATGTAGCTTGCTGTCTCCTAGCAGCACAGGAACAAGCTCCCAGTGGACATTTACAGTGCTACACCGTGTTTGTGAGTCATTACACCCACAAAGCTGTCTCTCTCCCTCAGATATGAGTTTAAAGATCAAACTCCAAACATTTGATTTATGATTTATTTAATCACCATTGAATGTTCGCCCTTTTGCATTTTTGTACATGTGTCACAGGCCTACTGAACATTCCTGCATGTGTTCAGCTTCCGTTACATGATGCATGCTGATTGTTTCAGATCATCAGCATGTGTTGGTCAGAAAAAGGGCATTATTGGCTAATGGGACAGGGTTGAGTCACTAACTCAGCGTCTCAGCCAACCATATGGGCGTTCTGAGCAGAGACCCCTGGGCTGACTGTAATTGGCTTATGTGGCTTAATCCAAAGTGAGCCCCGTAGCAGGAAATGGGAGTGAGGTAAGAGGAAGGCACGCGTACACACTCTCTCCTAGAAAGTATCTATCTTGTTTACTGCCTCTGACTCACCTGTTGCTGTTCAAAACTCCCATTGCATATCATATCACATTGCTGATCTCTGGGGTGGCCAGTATTCCCTTTAATCTCTACTGAAATCATTTTACGTCATACTGGAACATTGCAGATCACACGTGTCACAGTCAGCTTAGTCTTTAAAAATGCCCATTAAAATCTGTGCCATTACACAGTCGGCTTTAAACCACAAAAAACTGACTGTTTACGGTCATGGACAGGACAGTCCGACTGGCTGTGTAACCAAGGAAGAGACTAAAGTGACCTGATACACTGAGTTAAGCAAACATCTGCTGGCGCTGCATGCCTCAGACTCCCTAATCCAGTCAGCTATTACTGTTTCAGTTATATAAGCCACATGCTGGACTTAATCTAATAGCCATCAAAACAAAGACATCAGTAGGGACTCGGCAGCTGGCCAGGTTATGAAATAGTCTACCTTTATCTGCTCAACAGGTCCAGTGCCAGGATGCGAGAGGAACCATCCTCGGCCTGAACTCTTGACTTTTGCGTCTTTTTTTGAATGCATGTAAATGCATCTCTCAGCACCAAATGATCTAGCTTGACAGTCCAGGAGTGAAACACTATTTAGAGTTTAAGAGGGTATAGCCTTTACTTTTTAATTTTACTTTTAAACTTTACACTATCTTTATCTCAGAAGCAGCTTGATTTAAACATCACATCTGCTGTTAATGCCCAAATGTTTAAAATGTCCCTTCTTGCCATAATTGAGAAACTATTTCAGTAAAGCAAAGTTTGCCTTCAACCTTTGGATAGAGATGATATTTTATGCCTTTTTTAGTATCATCATGTATGATTGCTAAAATAAAATTACTGCAGATAAATAGAGCTGATATGAAGCCGAATTGCTTTCATGACCTCATGTACTACAAGTAGTATGACTGCTTCCCATCCCTCTCCATGTCTTCGATAAGCTCAATAGACTACTTCATGTCTTTGTCATTGTGTTTTGTCTGTAGACTAAGCTGCCACAGGTTTTTGGTTCTATACAAGCCTTTTACGTGTTAGATTCAATAGACTGGCTACACTGACTCAATATCTGACTTGACAGATTATGTCAAAGTATTTCATTGGATTTAACTCTAACTTAAATTCATTTACAATGCTTTGTTAGAGTGAAAGCATTTTATAAAACACAATGCGAATGCCCCCAGCTGTCCCTCTTAATCATGGCCCCAGGTCAGAGAAGAAAACCCACAAAATTGAACCAGAGTCCTTTTCCATTATTCCTAGCTGCACTTAGGGTTAGTCAGAACTCTTCAGTATCAGACAAAGGGAAAACTAACTTTGTCACAGTAGCTCATGTTACAGGCAAATCAGGTGGTGCTTCATGAACAATTTGCATCGTTATCCCTGGGTGTGTGATGAGCTCTGAGCAAGAGCACAAACTAACAGCTGCTGAGGAACCGGATCCCACCTGATGTTGGAGGCTTGGTCGGTGAACTCCGTGGCCACAAGGGAGAAGTATTTTCTCATCGTGATCCAGAGGTCAGGTTTGGGGATACAGCCATTGTGTGCGTGGATGGCATGAACACGGGCCATCTCGCTGGCTATCATTCTGAAAGTTGACATACACACATAAAATGATGCCAGCATAAGGTACTTTTTACTGACTATGCTGTATTAGCCTCCAGTTTTAAATGAACCTAGTAGTCAACGACAGACAGACACTTCAATCTGCAATCTCAGATGAGGGCAAGTATATCTTGCCAAGTTCCTGAAAAATTCCAATAAACAACTCGACACATTATCTGACCAAACTCAGAGTGATAACAGATAATGTGTGTACCAGACTGAGTATTAATATTGACACTAGGGCTGTCAAAATTAACGCGGTAGCGCATATTTAACTAATTTGGAAACAATAATTTCGTTAATGAAAGATTTACGCACGATTAATTGCATCATGTGACCCTGTCTGACAGTCTACGTTCTGTGTCGCCAGATTAATCACGTACGTTAATTTTGACAGCTCAAATTGACACATATTTTTGCAGCATGGATCTTAAACCAGCCATCAGTTGGATGTGATTCACAAATGTTTGCTTCGGTTGTATTTGTGCATTTTTAAGTAGTTTTGTCTACATGCAGGATGTTATAAGCTAAGAATTTTATGAGCACACTCGTACAAAACTGCTTTGCTCAGGTTTGAATTCAACCTTCAAGCTAAGAAAGTAAAAATTCTTAGTGATCACATGATTCGACCATGTACTGACTTGAATAAGGAAGGATCCCTGACATCCTGAGGCCCCAGAGCATCCCCCTGCATGAACTCATAGCAGATGCCATTTTGAAATGTGCAGTAGAGGCGAGGAGCACAACCGTTAGCATGTAGCACCTAGAAGACAGACACAAAAATACATAACAGATCTAAATTAGATGGTAGAAACTACATAAATGCACTAACTGATTGGAAACTTACTGAAAACTTAGAGGAAAGCACAATTCATTTGACCCTTTTGCTTTTACACTACCTGAAAACTTTTGAGCTCATTGTCTCTGTCCACAATCAGCTCTGTCTTGTTTCCATATACTCGGACCAGGACTGTGTCCTCCGGACTTTCCTCCATGTAGCAGCCCACCAGCTTGTTGGTGGTTCCATCAGTGAAAAGCTGAAATGTAAAGAGGAGAACTCATAACCTCTCATGAAGACGCAGAGGAATTCTCCCTACTTTTGGAAATACATCACCGTGTAGTGGTTCACACACAGCTTGAGTGTTCTCTAGTCATTTGGTAAAGCTTTCAGCTGTTAATGAAGTATCAACAATGTGGGGACCATGCGGATCTGCCCTAAACAATATAAGTGTATCACTGAGCAGAATCTTTAACTTGCTCACTGTCATAGATGCTTTCAGACAGCTGCATCAATGTCAGACAGTTTTTTAGCCTGAAGGAAACATGGGACCAAAAACAGAGAATTTCATATTCTCTGAATGTCAATCAAAATGGATTTTTTTTATGCAACACATTAAGTCACATAACTTAATATTATGTATTAGGTAATGAGTATATATATATATATAGATACCTTAATGATGCTGTCTGTTTCATTTAGATTATTTAGATTAGGTTGAATTATTAGTTTTGCTTTTTTCAGTTCATTTTGTACACGTATTTAAAGTTTAAATTCATTCAGATTCACGCATTGCAACTCTAAAGTCAAACACTTCTTACACTTTTTTCTTGGATAGAGAGGCAGACTATCTACAGAGCTGCTTCATAAAACAAAATAAAATCACTGTTATTTTGGTCGATATTTAACTGGAAACCAATTAAAAAGTAAATGTAACTTGCAAAGCAGCATCATGGGCTACATGCTTTTTTTCAGTTCTATATGCAGAGCTAACAAAACACAAGAAGCCATTGAGAGACTAATGTGGCAAAATATTTTTTTTTTATCTAGATTAACTTGTTTTCATAATTGTTGAAAACGAAAATTGTGACTGAAATTAAAATACAGTTAATCACACAGCCCTTTTATCTGATGGCAATTATCGGAGGCTTAAATCAACCATTAATGCTTTTCAATTACGACAAGATCTCTGAAATCACACACACTTGCCACATAAAAATGACAATTTGTACCAGTCGTTTTTCCATGATGTTTGATGACTCAGGGCGATGCTGCCCTTGCATCAGTGAGTCAACAAGTTAAGTCAAACACTTTTTCTAATGTGAAGAGTAGGCAAAAAGCCTTCTGTGTCTAAGGCTAGACTGTAAATATCTCAGTGAAAACATCAGTCCAGTGGAAACCAGTTTGCCGGTCCATCCCACTGCAGCAAACTCAATAACAACATACACACTGCCTGCATCTCCCCAGACCTAGACGCTCACTCATACATATCTGGCATTCCACACATGGCTGACCACAAAGATGGGCGTGCAGGCATCCCTGTTATGACCGTACGTACACAAACATACACGCCTTTGCTACCACATGACTGATCCCTTCTACGCGCCACACAATACACCGCTAAGACCGGCGATCAATACATCGACAGACAGCGATAAGCTTGGACCCAGACAGAGGTAAACATTCAGCTATACACTGCCTGACGTTTGACTTTTCTTTTTTTTTTTTTGCCACGAGTTTGTGTTCTGTGGTCCGACCATGCAGGGGGGACCTTTCTTTGGCCAGGACGAATTGTACCATCTTCATCGTGAGAACGTTGTAAGAGGAGAATGTTGCTCTGTTGCCTTTGGCCATCTCTGCTGTTTGCATGAACCCTGAGTGTGTGAGCGATGTTTGGAAAGGGAGCGGATGTATTTACAGTAAAAGCCATCCTGTCCAGGTGGTGGGGTTAATCAGGTGTTTTCTTTCAGCAGAGCTGCCCTGCTGCTTTTTACTACATTCAACGCTTCCTGCTCTTGTAAAAACAATAGTCTTGCTGCTCATGAACATCTTCCTCAACTCGACAAAATAACATTTTTTTCTACTTTTATCACAAACTGTCCTCACTCTACTTTGTGCTCTAAACTGATTCATGTCATGCTGCTGCACCACTGCATGACTTCTGTTAGATAACAACATTCAATGGGACAAAAAGCTTGTTTTGGTGGTGGTCTGCTAGTCTGGCCTGTTGAGATTAGTCATAGTTCTGATCTCAGCCTCATGGTTCCCTTAGCTGTGTTCAAAGCTTGTCAATGGAGAGTAAGAGCAGTAAATGGTGTTAAAGTGTCCTCTGTCAGAGCCAACTCAGAGACTTTGACCTGGTCATGAAACATCAGTCACTTGATCCTTTTACAAGGAATCAGTTACACTTTTTCCTCGACTGACAAGCTGAGTCTCTGAAATGGATCAGTTCACAAAATGCGAGTGTGGTGATGGGAGCTTACTGCACCAAGTCTCCATGTTGTAGTTCCATAGTGGTTGGAACTCAAAATTTATACCATACAAGAATATGATAATGGATTGATTATGTGTTGAATGCGTGCCCATTCAATCTTTTTTAGTTCATGAAAATACATATTGTGAGTAAATACTGTCAATATTTTGACTGTGTACAAACATTCTTGTCTTCCTTAACATAAACAAACAGAAGCCAACTCTTGTAACAACAGTAGCAACAATATTGTTACTAGTGTTTTAAACTGCATGACAAATTATTCAATCAAACTCTCAGCAAGGTCTGCAAATTATTATCATATGAGTGTCTGTTGACACGCATAAAAGCTTTTAAAGGGCTGTTTCTAAACAGGATCTGGTGCAGTGTTCCCTTCCCATAAAATACACCAGGGCTTGCAACATCACTTCCAGGCAACGTCACAAAAAACACCTGTTAGAGCAAAATGGCATCATTGACCTGTTACACAGAACAGCCTTAAGTCAAGTTTAAGACACATGATACATTGGTAATGTAGTGGGTTGTTTACTATCGAGCCTGTTTGTCCCAGTTGCTGCTTTTACAGAAACTGAATTGATACCAATTTTGCTAGCATCTTAACTTAAAGACTAGTCAGATCAGAGTCAAAGAGGGACTGATAATTTCTTTCCATTGCTCTGCTCCATCTGTGTGTGGAGGGGTTAGGCCACCAGTGAAATACAATAGCAGAGGATATTAATGCTGGTGTAAAATTCCTGCAGTGGCCATTATATTTTGCAGCTGCAGTGCATCACTACAAAATTAAGTTGGGAACACACTTACAACTGCATCATGTTAGTTAGGACCAGATTTTTATTACATATCATTAGTGTACAAGAGTTTATGATGTAATACTTGATAAATAATAGAGGATATGTTGCATTATAGTATCATTATTTCACACACACTAAGGTGTTGTAAAAAAAAGGTGAGCTAAAAATTCTAACAGCTCTTTTTCCCTGTGAGACTGATTGATTATGGAATCAGGAATTTTGCTGTCTTGCACAATGCATTCTTTCATGCAAAAAATACAGTAAACCCACACTTTCTACTGTTGTTAGGAGTAGGAGTGCCAGAGATGTGACTCAAAACCAGTGACTTCGGCTCAAGTAAGACTCAAGTCACATAACATGGATACATTTAGACAAAACTATTAATATCGAACTGTTAGGTTGTTAGGGAGGGTTTTAAGACAACTAAAATATTTTTTGTTATTGTTGTTATAGTTTGTGTTGTTCTTATCTTTATTAAAGAATATGTTTAATGTCCCTAATTTAGATTTTTTTCCTGTGATATTAAGAATGGTAATTTTTTTATTAAACCCAGTCTTACTGAACTGTGTTGGCCTACATCTGTCATTACTACCTTGTTCTTTTGCAGCATTTTGAACAATTGAGACCTACACACATTTATATCCTGTTCATTTCTACATAGGTAGATTACTGGCAAATTTAACCACATTCTTTTACAACAGGTGTAAAATACATCTATAATCATTTTAGAGTCATTTAACTGCAGATCTTAATAATAATAATTTTCTTAATAATTATTCATTCAAGTCATAACCAATGTGCATGCATTTAGACCACTGATAAATTTGCTTGGCTGATGGATATTTTGACTGGTTAGGAACTAGATCAGTCATGGCACTTTCACACCTGAAAGTCTGGACTGAGGTTTGAACCAAGGTTCGTGTTTTTGTTACACTGTATACATTTAGTCCGGCAGGTTGAGGTTTCCCACTGCAATCATGAAAAAAGACTAACGGACTTCACATCACAAATCTATGTCATATTGTCATAAAGTACTTGGGTTGTGTGTCTCTATACTTCACACTGATTCGTTTGTTGGTAGGCAGGTGTCTGATGTCAGCGTTTTGAAAATGCTTTGTTTTGTAGCTTGCTTGTCTTGCTTGTGGGCCTTTGTAAAGTCTTAAGACCAAATTCAGTTATATGAGGCCAGATACCGGCCTCATCTTCTCCCCATGTTTATCAAGCAGTTGCACTTGAGTTTTTGAGTTTCCAATAGGTTGGCACTTTGTGTGGAAACTATTACCATTAGTATGTGAATATGGACTGGACCAAAGAAGCACAGTATGAGTGCAGACCATTTACTATTTGTGCATTTCGAACTGTTAATAACAAGAACAACTATTAGGCTCCTGAGGTAGAACATTTGACCTGAACTTAGGTGTGCTGGCAAGTTGGCTTTCCAACATGACAACATTCTGCTCAAAGCACATTGAAAACATGCAACTTTCTACACATTAACACCACAGTCAACACTCCTCCCCTCTCCTTTTTCCTAGAACTTCACCAAGACTGAACATGTTCTATGTGTGAAAGCCAAAGTGCTGCACATTACATTTTTTTCACACCCCAGCTTCAGCTCTGGCAGAGATGCTTGTTGATAGTAACATTTTGTTGTGTTTTGAATAATCGTATTATCTTTTAGCAACAGTAGCATTTTGGGAAAATTACTACTATTACTACTGATATTGCTGCAGTGTACCACCACAGAAAAATTTTAAACAATACTTCTTACATTTCACATCATTATCATTGGCTCCCTGCAACTTCTCTCCGGTCCCCTGAATGAAGCTTATTCTCTTGGGGGTAGCTGGAGACTAAACTAAACTTTGTTGATGCATGCTAATATAATCTGTGTATCATACATGACAGAGACGCTACAAGCCCGATTGTTAATAGATCTGTGCAGTTACTGTGCATTGCATACGAGGTGGAAGTTGAGACGTAAAATCCTGGAAAGATCTATCACTATGCTTTTGCCCTGGCAGTGGCCGGACCCCACCTCTACCACTAAGGTCTCTAAGGTCTCTATTACAATTAACATTTAGTGACCCTAGATTATTACTATATTATAATCTGACAAGAGAGCAAATTGGAAAATAAAAAAAGCCAAACTGAATATTTCAAGGTGTGTCTGTGTCTCTTGGCAACTGTTAATTGCCACATTTCTCAACCAAGCAGGCTGTACATCACGTCACGGACACTTGTGACTTGACTTTCACACTACATTTGGTGCTACACTCGGGTTGTACGGGCATGTAATGCTATTTGTGGAGGAAATACCCTGTTAGATTTCGAACTGTCTTACAAACCTACTGTCGTTGGTGACCAATGCTCCACCGTAGCTTACTTGGAGTTTTACTACGAGAGCGTCTTGCTAACTTCATTACCTGTTCGTGTCATTATCGTATAAAGGATACGACGGAATGTCAAACACAAGGCGTGTTCGTTCAACAGTTTGTGAAAACCTGTAGTAAATGTTGTTAATTAAAGACATTCACCGAGCCAACGGATAACGTGAGTGTTCTCACGGCCCTCCTCCTAGCTTAGAGATGCTGCAGAGCTGCCAGTCTTAGCCTAGCCTAGCATACTCTGTCCAGCTAGCTTAGCAGCTAACGTACCTTAGTCTTGACATTGCACGGGTCCCACGCCGGTCTCAACTCTTTGATAAGCTTCATCGCTCCTTCCGTCACGTTGTGTTCGTCCACGAAAATTGGAATTTTTCTAATGACCGGCGACCCGACAGGCACATGTATCTGAGTCTCCATCCTGCAGCCGTTTATCTGTGACACTAATCTCCAAGCCCTTCAGTTATTTCTAGAAAACGCAGGATGCAAGTGTTGCTTGGTTCATAAGTAACCAAATGTTGATGTCTTTTCTGAATGACTGACGCCTTCCTTTGTGCTTTATCTTGTTCGGTTGCTTCTGCGATAAAGACAAGTTGAAAGCTGTGCAGAAGTACACTCAAACTGCCGGGTATGGACGCACGTCGTCGGTTTTCTTGAGAGCAGTCAGCCAACGAGACCATTTTCTCCTTCTTGGCTCCGCCCGCCCGGGATCATCCGATTGTACTGAGAGTCGAGACCACGGACTGTACGACAACCGAGCACGCCTCTAATTTCCGAGTGTGTCCGAGTGGAACCCGAGTGCAGCCGAAAAAAAGAAGGGCTACTTGACAACCTGCTGGCTTCATGGAAAATGCAGATTTTAAAATGAAGCATTTTTTTGTAAGTAGTACGAGCGGTAAATATTTAGTCAGCGGCAGCAGACTGACATCAGACTACATTCGAATCTATATAGCAACTTAACTCCGTGTGACTTTTTTTTCCCAGTTGTACTGCAGAAAAAAAGGACAATGCTCCATTTGTTCGCACTGGGATGGGCAGCTTTCTTTGGGTCATAGAGAGTCTTACAAAGAGATTCAGTAATGTGCTGTTATTGATATACATCTACTGACATTATGTCATACTTTGTCATACTACTTACCTTTCTGTTTCTGTGTAGGCCTTTAAGGCCTCTTTAATGCCACGATATATCCCACTAGAAAATAAATAGAGATCACAGCACTGCCAATCAGGACTCATAACCCCTACACATTTTAAACATCTTTCTGTGTCTGCTGAGGCTTTGCACTTTTGTTCAGTATATATTACTGTTGTCCATGAAAGCCCTGAAAGTCAAGTTAAAAAACAAAAAAAAAAAAATGGTGACCATTTTTTAACATAAATTCTAATGCTTAATCCTATGTTTGGGACTTAAAAGCAGGTGAAAAAAAGCATACCAAGGACCATCTTTTAAGTTCTTTTTTTCTCTTGTCTGAGACACAGGTCAGAATCAGAATCAGAAATACTTTATTTATCCAAAGGGGAAATTGTCTTTAGTTACAGATACAGATGCTCCTATTCAAAAGTCTTAGAAGAAATAGGAAAGTATAAATATATCAATAAAATTAAAACTTAACTAAAACTAAAGCTAATCTAAAATAGAATATATCTAAACCCTAATACATAAATATATATATATACATGTTGTTCTTGTAATATATATTTGTTTTGTATCTACAATACAACAGTCAACAACATTTAAATATAGAATATTGCACATTTACTTACTGCAAACTGGATTATTGAACATCAGAGAAGTTGCTGACATTCAGATCAGTAACATTAACATTCAGTGGGTCAGAGTCAGAGTGAGGAGTTGTACAGCATGATGGCCACAGGCAGGAATGATTTCCTGTGGTGCTCTGTGGTGCATTTTGGTGTTACTAGCCTTGCACTGAAGCCATGGGCGTAGCAGACGCAGGGCACACGGGGGTCATGTCCCCCGAACTTTCTGTGCCCTCCGTCGGAGCTGGTGAGCTTTCAGCGCACCTTCCCCGCAGTGTTTTGGCACGAAATTGTCACTGGGCCAATCTGAATCTGTGGACACCTTCCCCTGGTGCGCCGCCATGCCCATCTCGGCACAGCCCGGTCTACCAAATTACCAAATTGGCTGCGCATGGTGGTGCACCAGACGAAATTACCACTGCACGGGGTGCGCCATGCTGCACCACCTTGCGCTGCACCAGAAAATTAGAGCCCTGTGAGTTTGCTATTCACAGAACGTTTTGAAAATGAGGGACTGCTGATGATCAGGAAATTTGTACTCTTGACAGGAGTGACAGATGATGATGTTTTGCTGCAATACCCAGAAGTGTACAGACCTTCTCTTCAAGTGCAATTAGCAATGTTCAAGTCCAAGTATGACTTTCAGCCAAGCAGTGAGGCTGCTACCATTCTGTGAGGAATGTTGCCAGAGCTCAGGGGTCTCTGTGAACAAGTAGAAATACTTGTGCAGTTGCTTCTTACTGTGCCTGCCTCCTCCGCTGAGGCTGAAAGAAGCTTCAGTGGTCTTCGGAGGTTAAAAACTTGGCTCCGAAGCACAATGACACAGTCACGACTCAACAGTGTTGCTGTGTGTCATATCAAAGATTGTGGCTAATGTGGCTAAATTGTGGCTAATGAGAGGCACAGAATCATGTTTGGGTGCTTCACTTGGGCAGGAGGCTTCCTTATTCCTACATAATAGAATATATTTTGGCCTATCACAGATAAATATGTGTATTTCATTATTTTTTTCATTTATACAGGTCTAGCCCCCACACAAATGTTAGCATCAAAGTTATTTAACTGTAGAGGATCATCAACAGAGACTTAGTTACTTTTTACTTAATACAGCTGTTATATTATTTTGGTTATATTGTTGTTTCTGCTTGGGTCTAAAAGAAATCTAGAACTGATAATATTATTTTGTAATATAGTTAATCAGGAAAGCCTGTAGCCTTTGATTCCCTTAGTTCGAAGGGGAAATACTGACATGGATGTTTCAAGATGTAGTTAATATGTAATTTCAAAGATACTTTTTGTTTATTTGTTTGTTATATACCATTCTATGTCAACTTAACCAGAGTTTGGCAGCTTTAGATTTTAGATTTTGACTTGATAGTCTATCATATTTAAAGAACTAAAGTCGGTTCCCTGGTGCTGTGCTGTTCGTGGGTATGTGGTTCTTTAGCTACTAAGGAGAGGTGCAATTGAATGCCAGAGGATGATAAATCACTCAGTAGACCTCTGAACAATTTGTCCCCCCCACTTCCAAATGATGGCTACGCCCCCTGTACTGTACGTACTCCTGTAACTGACCAGCACATCATGGAGTGGGTGGGACACATTATCCAAGATGACATGTAGTTTGGACAGCATCCTCCTCTCAGTCACCTCAGTCACAGCATCACTGGCTCTAATGATCAGTCTGTTGGTGTCAGCTACCCTCAGCCTGCTGCCCCAGCACACCACAGTCAGAGTCGACTCTGGCCCTTCCTGTAGAGGGCATCAGTGTTCTTAACCCAGTCCAGTTTATTGTCAATGTGAAACCAAGCAGTCTGTCACACAGTGTCACAGGCACACAAACTGTGGTCTGCCAGTCAGATAGTCCAAAATCCAGGACACAAGGGGGGAATCCACCTGCATTGCTGTCATCTTCTCACCCAGTAGAACCGGACGAATTGTGTTGAATGCACTGGAGAAGTCAAAAAACATGACTCTCGCAGTGCTCGCCGGTTGGTCCAGGTGGGTGTAGACACGGTTGAGCAGGAAGATGATGGCATCCTCAATTCCAAGTTTGGGCTGGTAGACAAACAAACAAACTGTTTTGCCATTAAAAAAACACCAGCAGGTTAAGTTTTGTTTTTTTTGTTTTTTTTCTAATCTTGCATAGGGCATATTTATATAGATGTATATCGTGAACTGCACAGACAACCTTGTTGACAACATTCCTATGACCGCCAGGAGGTAAAATCTTTAATCTTGCTCAGGAATTTCTCAAAAACTACTTTTGCAGCTTTGTTACATGGAGATTCATATACATTGTGTGTTCTTTGCAGTTGTTCAAGACTTCCACTTCCCTGCAGGACAAGCTATTGGTGTGAATATGATTAATTTCAATTATTCTCATTGGAACAACCTGTGTGTTTCAGTTTGTTTTATTAGTATTTTAATATTTCAATATTTTTATTCATTATTCTACTGATATTTTTTCTGTGTTTATTACTTACTCAGTTTTCTACCTGTACTCTTATTTTTAGCTGCTGTAACATACAAATTTTCTTGGTGCCCAACCAATAAAGTCTGTCATAATGAGAGTGCATCACTTAGCTCTTTGTCTAACACAATGTTTGACTACACAACTAAAGTTCCAGTGAATACTTAAAAAATAAGGATATCTTTAAACATGGATCCACTGCAAAAAATCAAAGCAGTGGGTTTCAAATATATATTGTGTTATGTTATATTGGTTTCAAAGTAGTGAGCCTGACAGCTTTTCTCAAATACTTGGGCTTAAAAACAGGGTTAACATTCTTCAAATTGTAGGTGCAATTGTCTGTTTAATGGGATATCACTACTCTCAAAAAAATATCAAAATATCCACTGTATTCACACAAACAAACTACTGTATTGATATTTATGGAACACACACAAATGTCTGACAAATTTTGATAATTGAATGGATCACTTACATGCGATGGCTAAAGTGATAGAAAAATGCTTATGAGTTATGGAGGGTATGACAAGTTCACTGAATATCATCTAGATTGGTTCTGATCCATTGACTGTATACGTTCTGATCAGCAAAGCATGTGTAACAGATCATTATGTGAACTGTAGAAAATACTTACTCTTTTGCATTTGTGTCATTTTCTTGAACGAATGAGAACTTTTAATCTGTTGTGAACAACAAACTAATTATTCAGATTTGAACTCTTTTTTAACTCCCTTTCCTTCAGGAACTGAGGCAAAGTGAAAAAGAAAACTGTATAAGGTTCTGATATTGTTTTGTGCATGTTTAAAGGAGGAAGTTTTTTGTGGTTGAAAAAAAGGCTTTAAAACAAATTTTCCTATTACTTACAGCTGACTGATGCTGGTGTGTGTGGAATTTTTAAAATGAAACAACTGAACTTGTTTGATGTTTCCTTCAACCACTTGAAAGGTCGGATCTGCTCACCTCTCAAATATAAATTTTTTTGGTACGCTAAATTACATTCCAATGTACTTTTTTACTTGCTTTCTGGATTTGTTTGCATTTTAACACTTGGCTGCTAGGAAAAAATACAGAAGTATCCAGATCTAGATCCAAATATCTAGGCCTGCTGTGCGGCAGGCTTATTGAATCAAAAAAAATTATTGAATATAATGTAGGTTAACAACGTAACTGTCATGAAAACGTCTTTGAAACTGTGTGAAGTTCTTCAAACATGTCTTTGTCCTCCTTCTGTGAGTGTGTAACTGCTGCTGCATTTAACTGTTGCGCCTGTGCTTGGAGCGGCTTTTGAAAATGGCTCTGCTGCTCTGTAGATCAACCTCCCCTCAAAAGATTCGCTCTGTTTGGATTTCCTCCTAACTTGTCCCACAAAAAAGGTAGTTTTGATTGGATCTCTTCTCCATTTTTCCCTCCCTAACATTTTCATCTTGTGTTTTTTCGTTGACTTAAGTGTCAGTTATATTTGGTCACAGTCTTCGTCGTCATATCTGACTTTGTATTTAGTTTTTATTTAGCTTTCGTCCATGAGAAAGGTTCATTGACAAATATTTTTCATCATAGTCTTTGTCAATGAAATTAACACTGCTCACATCAAATGTAACAGTAGCCAATATTTTAGCCAACTTATATCTCAGGCTACTGTGTCTGAATCTGTTGGAAAAGCCAATACAGAACTTATTCCTTCTAACGCACCTTATTGCTGCACAGAGCTTGGCCATTTTAACTCTACTACAGAAGGACTGTTGCTTCAAAGTGAGATAACACCTAAACTCAAGATTGTGTCTGCCAGCTAAATATCTGATATGAACACAGAATAAGATGATATGGTCTAATTCTTCACTTTAAGTTGCTGAGTTCAAGCATATCTCCTTTTAAGTTTCTCTGTATCTGTCTGAAGGTTACATGAGCAGCACGGCAGTGAAACCAGAGTCTACATATGGAACTGTGGGAGGTCAGTGACAAAACCCATGTGGCACACACAGGAAGTGACTGCATGTGTTCTGTTGACTTCAACTCATTTCTGAACCATCTCTGACTTAAGACACTACGCTGTAGGTTGAGGGGTACCTAGGGCAGACAAAGTGAAAGCACAAATGAGCAATGAGCACAAACTGCGACAACACTGTTGAAATAGAAGAACACTATCTGCACCAACTAGCAACCTGCACTACGGCAGTACCAACTCTCAGCCAAATGGTGGCAGTATAGTGATAAAAATTAATTTGTCAGGTGCAAGCAGGGGAACAGGTTACCCTAGAGGATATCACAGAAGTAGGATTACCCCTAGTAAGGATTAGTATATAAGGAAATACTACATGACAGAATTCGCTAGGATTAATGAGTCATGAGCAGACCCAGGAAAATGAGCATACACGTGTGTCACCAGGCAATTTGAGTCACAGATCAC
>JAQNCA010000014.1:24967660-24987008 GCA_029783725.1 Acanthurus tractus
TCAGGTGTGTTGGAAGAGGGACACATCTAAAACATGCTGGATTGTGGCTCTCGAGGACCAGGGTTGGCCACCCCTGAGCTCGTGGCTAACTCTGGTTGGTTGGTTGGTGTTTCCCGTTGCCTCTAAGTTTCAGCCTTGTGTCCTCGCTGCTGGTGTTGACCTAGCTTGCTGACTCCTAATTGATCGTTTGGCAGGCTCTTGCGTCGCTGCTCTTGGTGAGGTGGAGTGCAGCAGCAATCTGCATTGAGCAGGACTGATGAAGTTGTCTGAGTCCTCGGCCCTGTAGGACTTCAGAGGAGGAGAGAGCTGAGCTCCTCTGTAGAGGAGGCAAGAAGAGATGAAGAGCAAGGGAAAAGATGCATGGGCAGATATGGTTTTTATGGTCCGTGTTCACACCTAGGTGTGAAATCTGGGGACTCTGGGAAGTTGAGTTTGCTGCCCTTTATCAGAGTTCCTGAGGGTCTCAGATTCAGGCCAGATTTCCCACTGAGGTGTGATCTGTAAGGGCTTCCTTTGTCCTATCACATGGTGAGATCCCAACATCAATTTAGTGGTCTTCTTTACAACTTGCTTCCATAACATTGTTTTCCCTCACTTTATTTGGCAAATGGAAATTATTTTTCCTACTTTTCTACTGTGCATGAAACTTTCTTTTCCCTGTCATAAACTTGTGTAAAAATATGAAAACCCCTTAAAATTGAAAATTGGAACAAGAAACTGAAATTGGGCTTTTTTTAGAGCTCGACATTATACTATTTAATGTAAGGTCTACCATGTAAGAAAATAAAGAAAAGTGAGACAGAAAGCAGACGGTTTAGTTTAGTCGAAAAAACTCAGGATTTTTCAAACAATTCCCCATAAACAGAACACATAGCCTAGCTAGACACAGCTAACACTGTCCATTGCACAACTACATATAATTCTGTATGGAAACTATGCAGGAAAGGTCTTTTGAAACTGTCAAACATGCAAGTTATAACAGGAAATGATCACACATCAATAAGGAAGTGACAGGGGAACCAGTACTGGCAAAAAGGCACATATGTGACCTCACGTTTAGAGACCTTTACACTCCTGCAGGGTTTAACCAGGACGGGCCCTCAGTGAACTGACACAGCATATCAGTCAGTGTCACCACTTCAAAGAATGTTGTGTGTGTGTGTGTGCACGTGCGTGTTTGTGTGCGTGTGTTGGAAGGGTGTGGATGTATTTGTCTCTTTGTTGACCCTCAGTGGAACATATGGCAGCCAACACAAAGCCTAAAGCCACCTCCTATCATTACTGATACTGCCTCACTCCTCCTCTCAAAGGTGAACGGCAGGACACTCGGGCATGCATGCATGAGTACACAGACACACACATGCATGCACTCTCACACACACACACACACAGAGCCCTAGAACCCCCCACCCCACTTTATTTATAGCCCTATCTTCTTGCTTCCCATCCTTTCATTTTCAGATCAGCTCCTTTCACCCAGAGCAGGCAGCAGCTGGAGGGCTGACTCTCAGAGGGAGGCAGCCTGACAGCAGGGCTGAGGGGGCTAGTGCTGAGCCACACATTAACTACTGGGTACCCCACACAAACACACATCCAAAGACACATCCACAAACACACAGCAACACACATCCACATACGCCAACAAACATGCAGACACATAGGAAGAAATGATAAAATGAGCATTTGCTCTCACCAAAACATCTATTAAATGATTAATGTAAGCCTCTATTCTTTATGGAAGCATCTTGTTGAGAAAACGAGAGATTTAAATCCGAGGCAGTCAGGACTGATGGAAGGTCTCACAGACAGCTACTTGAGTGATATTTATGAAAAGCTTCAAGTGGCGACTGAGCTGCACAACTCTTTGTTTTGTTTTGGTTTTGTTGCTGCTGCTGGGGGGGTGGGGGGGTGGGGGTGGGGGGATGTGTGGCTGCAGGTTTGACTGTCCCTCTGACAGCTGACAGTTAGCTGTAATGACGGATCCAAGGGCTTGTACTTACCCGCTGTGGGTGGGCTCTGTAAAAGTTGGCAGGTTTATAGTGAGAAGCAACAGAAACTTACATAAACTCTTTTTTTTAAAATAGAGACTAAATAAAAATATGATAGGAAAAAATCTCAAAACACACCTATGAAGTATTTCTAAAAACTTTTGATGCATGATGAGCACAAACTAAGTAGTATACAGTAATTTTATTTACCAGTAGTGAAATGTTTCAGCTAGAAATGTGTGTGAGTGTGTGTGGCTTTAGCACATACCTTGACCTTGATTTTCTTATCACAGATTCTTCTCTGCAGCCTGCAGGAAAAACATAGTTTCCAGCACACAGCCAGAGCACCTGAACTGTGACTGCCACTGCACTGTGCCTGCCTCCACATGTCCGGCCACAGGTTTTAGGTGTCTTTTTATGTCTTCAGGACAATTTGTGTGTGTTTGAGAGAATGCTTTCGGTTCACAGTATTAGTAGCTCTAGGAATCACTGACTTGGTAGCACACTGACACACCTTTCCAAAGTAAGAGCCCAAGATGAGTCACAGCAAGTGCTGTAGTTCAGATTTGTGCTAGAAACCAAAACAAAGACAAAACAATATCTGCGGCTTTCCTCTGTGAGCTCATGTGTGCTTATATGACTCATCCACTATCCAGTAGGTATCATAGTGTGTGGTATGCAAAGATGAAAAAGTAAGATCCTTAACTCTTATCTTGTTGTCAATTCACTTTAAATGAATTTTTTGCTTTCTTCAGGTTAACGTCCATAGAGGTGAGACCAGACAAGCTTCTTTCTTCCTTACTGGTACAAACACAGTAGACAGCTCTCAGGGATATGTGTGGTAGAAGTAAGAAGACTTATACTTTAGCAAAACTTTTTCTGTGTACTTGACAGGAATAGCTTGACATTTAGGGAAATACACTTTCTCCCTTGCAGGGATTTGAGACAATTGATACCACTCATGTCCGTACAGAAAGAATAAAGCTATAAAGAGTGGAGTCTTGCTGTTTTCTAGCAAAACTCATGGTGGTAACATTCTATTGTTATTGGCTACTTGATATTATTTTCTGTTACCTTTTAACCTTGTTGTAAAGTGTTCTTGAGTATTTTGAAAGGGGCTTGATACTAAAATGTTTTATTGTAACTATTTTTAAAACACTGGATTTACACACTATTATCACGAAACAGAAAGTTCTCACAATTGAGAAGTTGACACCATTGCACAAATAAATAATAAAATAAATAAAAAATAAAATCTTTCATTGACTAATTACAGTTAACCTGCTGAGATATTTCACTCATATCTGTGTGGAATGCTGTCAGTATAGCAGCAGTGTGGGATATGCATGTAAGTTGCTTATGTTTAATGATGCCTTTGATGACTGTGAGAGCAATCTGAACACCCCCTTTGACTCTGGCTGTCGGGTGTGTGAAAAGTGGTCCTCAAGGGTTGGGAAGGTTCTGTCGCTCGGTGTCCTACAAACACATTGGACTGCCAAGTAAAGACACACACACACACGTGATGTCAGTGAGAGCAGTGAGCCACTGCAGTCAGAGTATTGGGAGTAATTGGACTTTTCTTGTTGTTACTGCCACACAGGTGAGTCAGATTTACTTACATGAATTCATGAATACATGACTCACTCTGCATTGTTGTGGTTTCTTTTTGTCACCAGATGAAAAGTGCCATAAAATGCCCCCGAGTCACTGCAAATGAGATCACTTACCTCAGGATCACTTGAGTGATCACTGGCATATGATGCACTTTAGAAATTGAGCTTAAACAACCAAAACTGGCCCCGCTCTCTTGCCTGCTTAACTGTAAGATAGTACAGTCACAATCACACATGCAGCCAGAGTGTGCGCACAAAGGGTGGAGTCATTGCTGCTGGTTTCTTTTCTCACCGGAGGGCATCAGATCTTTACTTGAAGCGCGTGGAAGGAGTGGAGAGGAATAACGCAGCTCAAATCCAGAATGTGTTTTTGTCGGTTGTAGCTTGACATCTAATCGGTGACATCTCTACGGTGTGTAATCTATATTTCACTAAGTTAACTTCAGGAATTAAACAAAAACAAACGAGTTTATGTGCAGTCATGGAGCGCAGTGCGTCGGCCCTATCGCGCGTCCAGTCCCCGCCGAGAGCAGCTCGTAAAAGCCAGTGGCTCCGGAGCGCCCTGGCCCATCACCACTGTCCCGATCCCGGCGTGGACAACGAAATCATCGTCCTGGCCACGGGAATAGATCAATACTTGCAGGAGGTCTTCCACCACCTGGCCTACTCCAACCAGGATGATAAGGTGTCAGCGGATGATTTCACCACGCTGTGCGCCGTGTTGGGACTCTCCGGAGCGGGGAAAGCAAAGGGAGCGATGAAAGGAGGAACCGGAGATGGAGTTAAAGACGAGGAGGACGAAGAGTTTGAGGACGTTTGTTCTGAGCTGCCCGGCCAGTTGTCCTTCAAAGACTTCCACTCGCGGCTCTGTGGATATTTTCGTGTGCGCAGTGCGCGTAGAGGCACCGGGCAGTGTGACTGGCGTCTGCCCGTCACCGAGGACACGGAGCTGGTGGAGAGACAAATCCGGATCAGGTGGCCCCGTGTCCGACGCAGAAAATGTGTGAGTTTTGATCTGACGAAAGATCAGTCTGGACCTCTTAACAGATCAATGAAAAGTCGAAGCGCGGAAGACCGAGACTCAGGTACAGTGCCGGGACACCTCCGATCCACGTGTTATTACCTTTAAATGCTTCCTCTGTGATCACCGAGAGCCTCATTACTGTTACTTATGCTTATTATAGGCTACAATTTTTAGGAAATTATTCAAGGAAGATTTTTGCTACCTTATAACTAGAAATAATTGCACACACATATTTTGACAGCCTATCATCAGTCTCTAAATAAAGACACAGAGTAATAATTGTCTAGAGACAGTGTGTGCTCACACAGAGAGAGATGCTTTATCTTTGGCAATGTGTAACCTTCTTGTTTATTATGATTTCACGCCTGATTCGTTCTCCACCTCATGCTCCACCAGCTCTCTGATTGTCTCAGTTTTTAAGTAGCATAAAATGAAAATACTCAATTAAGTACAAGTATCTCAATTTACCGTTGTTTTATTTTTTTAAGTTAATGCATAGTTTTTCTGAAAAAGGAGGATGAACAGCGCAAAATTGATATTACATTTTTAAAAAAGTCTGGCAAGCATTGTGAGGACTGAAGGATTTAATGAGCTGTGATTTAGTTTCATTTTCACAAAGTTCACACAGATCTCTAAAGCTTTCTCTTTCCTCTTCCTTTCTTCCTCTATTCCCCCTGTTTTTTATTATTTCTTCCTCTCCAGATGAGGTGTTAGCTCTGAGGGAGCTGGTGGAGGACCTCCGCTCTGCACTGCAGGGGAGTGACGCTCGCTGCTTGGCCCTGGAGGTGGCACTCCGACGGGACAGGAGCCGCAGGGTTCCTTCCCACTCTGACTTCAGCCCCACAGTTTCAACTCAAGCTAAAACCTCCATCACGTTCACGCAGGGGAAACTGGTACCAACACACAGAATTAAAGGACAGTGCAGTAGTGCTGGAGGACAAGGGGTGAGGAGGGTGGGCAGGAGACGGGACATCAGGGACCCACTCGTGAGGGAGCTGAAGCTGATCCGCTCATCACGTGACGGGCAGCTGGAGGAGGCCATCAGATTCAATGAGCGTCTGGAGGAGGAGCTGCAATGGGCGTACCAGGAGGTGCGCAAGCTCCAGGCTGTGGAGTCTGCACTAAGGAAGGAGAACGCTCACATCAGGTGTGTGTGTTTTTAAAGTTAACTGGATGAATGTTAATGGAAGAATGGATCAATAATCATTTTTGATCATCTCCATCAGGAAGCGGGCGGAGGAGGCCAGGGAGGCGCTGAGCTTGGGGCTGCAGAGGGTTCGGATGATCCAGGAGAAAGCTGAGTCTGTGCCACAGCTCCAATCCAGGATCACTCAGCTGGAGACTGAACTGCAGCAGTACAGGTACAAACGCTGTGTGCGGTCGTAAGTGAGTGGAGAAAATGGCTCGGGCATGTTTATGCATCCATTTACACTTTATTTGCCTCTGTGCTCTGTTGATTTGAAATTCAATGCACCAAAGCCAACAGCTTAGGTTACTCTTAGCCTTAATTCCAGTGTTGTTAACTTTCAACAAGCACCCTTTGTTAATGTTTGACAAAGAGTCCTGTTCTAACCCTCCACAGTAACCAGATTATATTCAGATTCATTTCATTCACATCAACAAATACATTGAAGATAGTTCAAACCTGTTTTGAGGTCTGCCAAATGAACATTTGACATGTTTTTTTTTTTGTGCGGGGGGGCTGTAGCTCATGGGGTGAAGCAGGTTGTTAATGGACGAGAAGGTCCGTGGTTCAGTCCCTGACTCTTCCAGTCAAAGTTACAGTCAAAGTCCCCTTAAGGTTGGCAAGATCCTGAACCTCAAATTACATGTAATGGCTGAGCAAGAATGTAAACAGGTGAATGCTGACTGGTGTTGGAATATAGTTTGAATGGCCGAAAGACAGATTGCTGTCCATTTGCCGCTGACCTTTTTTTTTTATTAGAAACAAATGAGCAATGTAAAAAGGATCACTTTAAGCTTTTAGAGTATTGTCATCGCTGTTGTTCCCCTTATTTTTACAGCGTGCCTCTTTTAGCTCATATGTTTTTGTTTTTACAGCCCATAACTTTACTGTTTTGATGCATTGCACCACTCCGGTCAGTCTGTTTTGAGCAGCCAGAGGCAACTGTTTGTAACTCACTGAAAACATTTTCTGCCAGCTGCCCAACACCAAATGACAGACAGACAGACAAGGTTAGTGACTGGCTGTGAGCATACTGGAGCATTCAGCGGATAAAGAGTCAAAGAGTCCCCTCAGGAGCTGCAGTCGACCAAAGCAGAGCTTGAAGGGCAGTGAATATTAGACTCACATTCATAGGGGGAATAGAAATGACTCAAATACTTAAATTGTGTCTGCTGAATGTGCTAACAGACAGCTCTGTGCTAATACTGTATAAAGTGATGATATGTAGTTTTTTGTTTGCAGCTGGTTACGATGCTTCCAAGTGGCCAAAGAAATCCATTATGGCTTTTCAAAAAGATCTACACATTATATCACAGAGTCTGAAAGATGTTTTATTTTGAAAAATAACCGTGACACCGGGTATCATTGTTCCACATTACCCCTAGATGGGACCGGCTCGTTGCAGTCCCCCATTATCCCCCACACCTTAAAAGCTGGTCAGTGATAATATTGTCTTACATGAAACTGGTTTGTGGCATAAAAAATGCTCAAAACTACAAGTCTTTTTACCATCGATCCTGTCTTTGAGTTTCTGTGAGCACTGTTTCCTTGCTGACCTGCAGTGGAAAGACAGTAACACAAGCAAGAAGAAGTTTCTGGCAGACAACTTCAAATAAACTTAAGAGTATTTTCTTTAACAAAGCCAAAACTGTGGACATTGTCCCCTGACTCTTACATTATCAGCATGTCAGACAGACAGAGATCTTTTATGGCCAGTATGATCAGGGAGGATGAATACAGCAAGAAAAACATGTTTCAGTGTCCATTTGGGAATCTGACTATTTGTTTTAAGATAGATTTGATTTTTAATGTCAAATTTGAATGCAATTTTTGCACTTTAGATCAGGACCCAGAGAGGCTAGCAGGTTCATGCTAATGCACAAAAAGAGAAACCGCTGCAGTCCCTGCCTAACAACATCTGGATAATACTTTAACTAACAACATCATGCAATGGGTGAGCTAATGACAGATCAGTGACTGGCTGAAGAGCAACACAATGGCTGGGATGTGTTACATAAAACGCTTAATCTGTGCACTGCCTACAGCTTTGGCTAACTGTTAGTATGACTGAGGTACGTTCTCTGTCTTAACCACCCTCAGGTCCCACTGCACCTGCATCCCTGACTCACACCATCAACAAATGTACCCAATAAGACCAGAAGACACCTGCAGCAAGACAGGTGAGTGTCTGTGAAGCTGGTGAATCGCTGTGTGTGTTCCGACTGAACTTCAGTTTTAACCTCCAGATACGAACAAGACTTTGCAGCAGTTCTCGGCATGTTTGTCAGGGATTTCAGCTTTGTAGGAGACAGACTTTTTTTTTGGCAGACATTTTTAATTAACATGAAAATAACAGGTGAAAGAAGCGTTCATTCATCAAGTGTCTCAGTTAGCTTTGAAAGTGAGCCAATATGCACAAAGCGAGGACCTGGAATAAGCTCAACTATATGGAATGCATATATTTTTAAAAGCTATCAGTTCCACCTGCGCTCTCCTGCCACGACAAGCTAAAATGTCTGTCGTAAGATCTATAGGACTCACAGAACATTATTCATTCATTGGTGCTTTGCAACAGAACATTAGGAATAGCTCAGTTTTTTATACGCAAAATGTCAGCCCTTTTTGGAGCAAGGAGGATTCATAAGCACTGACATGTCATTGAAAGTGACTGCTTCCTCTGATAGAGGATACAGAGGGTCTGCAGAGAGCAGTCGAGGGGAGAGCCGCCTCCGATGAAGAGGAGGACAACAAAGGGATGAGGGAGGAAGGACAGCACAGCCTGTTGGAAGTGAAGAAGCACATCAGCCAAATGCACATATGTGGCAAAGGGTTAGCTTACATCTAGCACACACACACACACACACACATCCAGTACCTACATCTCTTTAGCCATGAATGTCAGATGTCCCTCTTTTCTTCTGCCAGATGTCAGAAACATGTGGTCAACCAACTTTCCTCTCAGCGTCACCTGCATGAGAAAAATCACAACAGCACTTCAAAGGACAGTAGGGGGCACTGCAACTGGAAGGGACAAAACCAAGAGCAGCCAGCAGGAAGCAGAGAGTTTGAAAAGGAAAAGGTAGGAGAGAGATGATGATAAGAGACTTATTAAAGATGGATATTTCAGTTCATAAAATTCAGACTAAGTCACAAAAAGCTTTAGAGCTCTAGAGGCATGATGTCAGATGAGGTGAGAAGGTAAAAACGTTAACATTTTTTATGTCCCATTTCAGAACGTAATTTTTATTCAATGCATAATGTATAATTTAGCTGAAAACGTAGTTATACTGTTGCCTAAGAACAAACTCCAGACTACTTCTAGCACCTAGAAGCTGAACCAGAACTCTTTCAGTGTCCCTTGCTCACATCTGTTGTCAACAGAGAAACGGAAGTACAAGAGAATGAGATCATACTTTTATTACCTATTGTATTCGATTGTTCTCCTCTTATCAAGACAAACAAAGGGAACGGACTAGACCAGAGTGATATATTTTTATCAAATAAGACAGCCCTTCTTCTACTTAAATAAAACTTTGTTGGAGAAACATTAACTACTTTGCTCTCAGTGTGTATCAGAATCCATTGTTCCACACTTTATAACTGTCCTGAAACCGTGGAAACTGTTCACTTGTGATAATCTGTCACGCCAGATCAAAGGTCACACACAAGCATCCAGGAAGTTCCTCCTAGAAACTGTTTGGCAGACACTTTGAAAAAATACTGGGCTGGGCGGCGTATTTGACTAACCAGATGTCTGCCATGGCAAATCAAAGGCTGGTCGGTAAATCTAACTCTTGCCGCAGTCAGTCAGAAAAGGAGTGAAACATCTGATCAGAAAAGCCTTCAGTGCTGTTCTTTGCTTTCTTTCAATAAAGCTCCAATATAACCGATGCTATAGCAGCATATAAGCTAATTTAAAGAGCCACCATTGTTGCTTTTATATGTACAGCTGTTTTCCTTGCTGGTTGAAACACCTAAACCACACCTGCAGCTGCTGAAGTTCAAATAGAGGTGCATAGCCTTGAAGCCTGACAAGACAGATTTGTATGAACAATTCCAGCTGCCTTGCTTAGTAAATCTTTTGATGCATCTGACTCGGCATGTTTGCATATATATGTTCCTCCACCTGTTTGCCAGAGGCCTGAAGAAGACAAGGACACAAACATGCATGTGAAGGAGGAAAAGACACGCCTGTCTTTGCTGGAGGAGAAACTCACAGATGCTCTCACACTGCTGCTGCAGCTACGCAACAAGGTTGACGCATAGCGCATCAACTCACATCACACTCACGCATTCACATGAGCCATTGCAACACCATCTAGTGTTTATTTCACCCCAGTTAACTTGGAAATGCACTCCCTTTTATGTAGAAAAAATGCTCTAATGTTCTGCTCTGCGCCTCTTAAACAAGCTCTGCAACTTCAACCAGAATTAGAATGTTATTTCCTGTTAGCTAGAGCAACAACAATGCTTAAGGTCTTCTAAGGCTAGCATGTCCAAATGGGGGCAGAATGTTGGGGGGCCACCGCAAGAAATATTTCGTAAAGGGTGCATTGAGGTGTTTCTGTGGACATTTAGTGACTTGACACCTAAATTTGCAACAAGATGAGTTAAAACTTGAAACGACATACAACAGAATCAATCTGCAACACTATAAATGCTGCCAGTTCAAATGAGATTTAACGAGACAGCAACAACTCTTGTCTTCAGTGCTTCTTTTAGCTTTCCTTAGCAGAGCTCCATGCAGCTTCAAACTATCAAAGCAGCTTCAACCTATCTAAGTATCATGTATGAAATTTCATACGTTTTTTCAGTTATTTGAGGAAAACTGACACTCTCTTCCTTGGTATTCTCCTAAAAACAGTTTCTTCCTCTGGGAAAGTGTTTGTTTCTCCTGATGATACACATCGAACATGGAGCTAGGGTCATGTTTGCAGAGTCGCTGGAGGGAAAATCCTCTGTTTTCCTGTGAAATGAAACTAGCCTGTAGCATCCAGATACACACCGCAGACACACACTTTTCTTTAACCAGAGACCTGCAACCTGACGAGCTAATCACAGTAACGTCATCAGTGTCTTGATTCCAGCTGAGACTGCTTAAAATGAGCTTTACATGAGTAGTGCAATCTGGTCTAAACTGTTCATTACTTTCATATGGGGTTGTTTGGGGTTGACTGCAGTAAAACAAAACTAAAAAACACCCAAAAACCTTGTTTTTCCAGAACGTGTCCCGCAGGGCCCTTGGTAAGATTGTGATGGATACCCTGGATGTGTGCAGTCGGACCGGAGATGGTAGGTCTGTTCTACAGCTTCCAGTTGTGCGATTATTCTTGTTTTTAGCTTAGTTGTTGCTTACATTATCCTTGGCATTTTGACATCTCCATATCCAGGCCCATCTCAGGTCCTGCAGGTAGCTGACGCCCTCTTTGTCCAGCTTTCCTCCTGGGATCTCCTTGGGATCGAAGCAGATGATGAAGCAGGAGAGAACAGAGAGAAACTCCTGCTTCCATCTTCAGGATGCCAGACCAGCAGTGTCAACCCTCTGCTTATCTCATGTTAAATAAGATACAGCTAAGCTATAACTGTGGTACTTATTCCTTTAGTTTATATTTTTCCTAGATTTTTAAAAAAATCTTTGGCTTGTTTAAACCAATTTAATCCTTATAAAGATGACTATTATACATTTTATTCACTTTCTTTATGTTCTATTTTGTATCAAGTTAATTTAATGATTAAATTCTTTTTATCTAAACCATTTGTTCCCTGTGTAAGAGTTAAAACAGAGCTCCCACATAATAAAACATATTATATTAATTGTTGAAGGTCAAAGTTCGATCTCCCTTCAGCTCCACAAACTGCTGACTAAGGAGTTTTTCGTGTCGGTTGTTGTATCTGAAAACACTTATGTTTCGTCTTATGTAATAACTGTAAGTGAGGCAACTATAAGATATTGCATTAAAAATCCACACTGAGGCAGTTATTTTATGTTTGAACTGTACTGCAGCACTTTAACACATTATTAACTTAATGGCAACGTTGCAAAACATGACGTTGCAAGAAACTCCAAGTTGTAAATGTTAAGTTTAGTTTAAATGTTATTTATTTTAACAATTCCCAACACCGTAATATCTTTTAAAAAAAGAATAAAAGCTCAAAAATGCAGTTGTGTGTGTTGATGTGATCAGCGTAGGGCTAAGTTTAGGTGGAGGTTCATACCTGCTACTGAATAGTAACTACTCAGCAAGATGAACGAACTTGACTTCTCTGATGTCAGATCAGCAACACATTCACAGTAAAAGCTGACAAAAGCAGACACTCAGATGGAGAAATGGTATATGAAATAATATAGTCCTTTATTTCCAGCAATTTACAAAGAAAGCCTTCCTCCAGCCTCACAGAGGGAGGGCTTTTACAATGAGAACACACAGAGAACGCACAGATCTCGGCCCCAGTAAGACTGAGAGTGGTTTTACAGCAGTTTCTCAGAGGCGGCGGAGCCCACTGAGACAGGTGGATGTTCGAAACAAGGCTGAACCTTGGAAGTGGATTCTGGCAGCCTGAGGATCACTGTGTTGTCCTGTGAGTTCAGGGGGCTCGAGGGTTTGAAGCACTGAGGTTAACGAGGAAGTAGGTGGGTAAAGGGTTTTTAAAGGCCAGGTATTTTATCCACAAGAACAATCATCTTGAAACATGAGGACAAGTAACAATGTGCCTTTTTGTCACGTTGTTACTTGTTTTTTTTTTAATGTTTTTATAGTGTCTTTTTATGGGTTAAACTTGTCTTCTGCTGGTGTTTAACTTGAGACTAGACTTTTTTTTGACGTCCTGTAAAACCATCCCAATGAGAGTTCACAGCCTCCAAGTGCCCATGTTTGCAGATTCAGGAGACCAAAAGCTTGAAGCGCTTGCTACCAGCCCTCCTCTCCACTGCTGCATCATAAAAAGTCATTATTACATTACACATCATAATCAACTCACTGTACATCTTTTATTAATCAAAGCTAATTAAAGAGACGCTACTCTGTGGCAAACCTACTTCCTGATTGGTTACTCTGAGTTGAGCTTGGCTCTGATAGGTTAAGGCCTTTCTATGTCTTATAAGTATGCATTCCCTGTGTGAGACAGGGTGTGTGCGCATGTGTGTGTGTGTGAGGTGTGTAAAGACTGGTATTAGGCACTGTGCTATTTATTAGCCTCACCGCCATTCTATTGCGACATGCACCAAAAAGCTCCACTGGCCTTTTGCAAAGAAAACAACACAACAGAGAAGAGAAAACTGACACCAACATGGAGAAAAGGAAAAGGAGCCAAAATGAAATGACAAAATAAACAACCTTATATATAGAATAAATATAGTATGTACAATTTGCTTTGTGTGATTCTAAAAATAAATAGACAAAGCATTACTTGCCCCCTTATAGAAGTATTCACAACTTTCCATTGACATAAGGGCAGAACGCTGGCACCTGCTCAGTGAGAGATCGGAGCAACAGACTGACAGTGAACAGATGGAAGGATGACACGTTTACAAGTCAAACGCTGTAGAAAAGAAGACAAAATAAACAATACCGCTGGTGGACGTACGTGGTTTGAATCCAAAGGACACAGAGATGCACTGAGAAAGTATACAGCTAAGACAATCCCTGCGGTGCCCTCTGGTGTCCGTTTTGCAGATTACAGTACTGTGTTCATTTGACCAGCGTGGAGAAGTTGCCTCATCTTTACAGTGGTTGTTCTTTTCAATGCGATTCATGACACAAAAACAATAATCACGAGGAGTTATAAAGATTAAGGAAAGGAGGACAGGAATAGAAAATAATCACAATTTTAACTTAATCGACACATTTTTATCAGTCAGACCAAAAAAAAAAAAAAAAGAAAGAAAGAAAAAAAAACCCATCGCAACAGATAAAATAATCAAGTTTTTGCACATTCACACTGTGTGCCCTGCACATCATGCATTCTGCTGGCCCCTGCGAAACAGCACTTCAGTCTGACAAACATCGAATATGTCGAGCACCACATGCACGTTTCAGATACTTTGCCTCCGGGCCAAGACCTGTACCTGGTACAGGCTTTTCAAAATGGCTCACAACTTCCTTTTGCATTCTCCTCTGCACCTGTAAGCCCTCAAAGAAAGAGTCAGCTCAGCTCAGCTGCATTCAAAGTCTGGTAGCAGATAGCCTCTGTGTGTGTGTGTGCATGTAAGCACAAAAGTTACACCAAGATTTTGATCTTTGATTAAACACCTTCCAGTTCTTTATTATCAAAAGGTCAGCTTCTCCCTGACCAGAGAGATTATTATTAGTTTTTCAATCAATTTTGTGTGCGAAAAGAGAAAAAATAAATGGTCACAGTTGATTTAAAAGATGAATCTCTACTGTTTACTCCTGTCTCATGACTGTGTGCGATCATTTCTCCTCTGTGGAGAGGGTCACACTGCCACAAAAGAAAGGAGAAAGAAAGGCAGGGGGTGTAACACAGCTCACCGCTTCCTCCTTTTTGGAGTCACCTTTCTGCACCATCAAAGGTCGATGCTGTCAAGACACTCCGCTGTTGGTAAAGTTGACTTGAGTTAAACTCCAGAGATCGCAGTGATTCCACTGAAATGAAGTGACTAACAACAAAATGTTGTTGTTTTCTGTGCTGGTGTTAGCGGGCCTTTCTCAGTGCTTGCTGACTGGGCCCTCAACAGCTTTAAGAGCAATATTGATCTTTTGGGGAATCTCAATGAAAAAACTACAGAATGTAAGACAGTGTCACACTAGTTTTGTCCTAACTTCCTGTAGCCACTGTGACCACATCTCGCACAACTTTGTTTGCTTTTTCTTATTAACTGAGTGCTCCGATAGGGTCTAAATGCTTCGCGAGGATCTAAATAGTCAAATCAAAGATCTAAAGATATCAAATATCCACACAAAAATATCTGCACTCAGTACCTTTTAATCTGGTATCAGACTGTGCCAGCTGCAACCAAGTGAAGCTATTAAAACGCACTTCATAGTTTACACAAGCTGTATAGTCAGATGAGCTCTGCAGGTTGTTTCCAATGAGCTGCTGAATTTTGAGCCTTTTGCCACTTACTGTAAGCCTGATTTGGGCAACACGGCAGCTCGTCTGCTCCAGCGGAGAGCTGGCAGTTTCACACAGGGTGCATTTCTCACCTGGAGCAGCTCGCTGCAATATAAGACCTCTGTGACATCCCCCACCCCCAAACAAAGCCATCATGAGCTGCAGCAAACGGTGAAGTGTGTGTTTTTGTATTTCAGGAACACTGACACATTCCAGTTGTGCTGCCATTTTTCACATACTATTCCCCCCCCCTGTTTACTGTGAGTCAGCTCAAACATAGAAGAAACTTTGCAGAATGGCAGGTTTTAGCGGATTTGGCCCTAAGAAAGAAGTTGTGCAACCTCGGAGGAATACAGTATAGATTACTGTGTGAATTAACACGCACTTCTAATGACTAAATCTTTTGAATTGGCTTTCGTTAGGACATTTATGAACTACTGACAAAAATCATAGTGAAATCCATTATGGTTGTGGCTGAATTAGGTGTTTGTGGGATTGTGATCTATACTCAGAACTAACATTTATTATTCTTGATCCCACAATTAAGGTGAAGTTTCATAAAACAATTCTAATTCTGTTTCTGTTTGGACTGAAATAAAGCCATTAGCTGAAGGGAGCAGCAGCAGAAGGGATCCAGTCCCCTGTGGTAAAACTCCCCAACCCCGTTTCCTCCTGACAGAAGGCCAAAGGAAAACAGAGGCAACTGTTGGCCCTCTGCACTCCACTAAATCAGCAACTCAATCAGCCTTTTTTATAGTAATATTCAATTTGCATACATGATATAGCACTTGGTGATTCAGCATTCTAGACTTGTCCGGGAGTCATTTTTTGCTTTCTATTGCGATCTCGGTTTCAAGTGTCAGAACTTGATCTTTAAAAGATGAAGGGCTAACATCCTCATTAAAAAATGAGAGAACCAGCCCAGGGCATTTAAGAGATATAGATTCATATCAAACGCATTATTTACCAACAATATTAATCATTATGAGCAGTATAATAAAAGCTGAAGTAGTAGGACTGGGTTACTAAGCAAAACAAAGCAGAACTGGGGCTGCGTCCATCAAGGGACATTTTGTTCAAAAGTTAGAGTTTTGTGGGGTTATCATTATTATTTTTAAAGATAAGTTTTGGACATTTTGCCTTTATTGGACAGATAGAAAGCTAAGAGGCAGACAGGAAACATGAGGAGAGGACATGACAAGCAACAAAGGTCCTTGAACGGCTGGAACTGAAAGGGCAACGTTGCCGTTCTGCGACATGCACAGTAACCGTTTGGCTACCAAGGCGCTTCTGTGTTTCCATTGTTTCTAAGTTGAAACATTCTGTCCGGATTCTGGGCTGCTGCTGTGCTGTCGGGGTCCTGAAGATAAACCGCTACAGCCCAGCAAGTGCACTACTCCTTCAATCAGAGCCCTATGAGAGATTAGCCCTTTATTTGTAGACAGTGTCCACCTCAGATAATGTTCAGGCATAAGTGTGGTGTTTGTCACTGTCCGTGTGTTCGTGTGTGCATTTGTACAGTATGAGATTTTTCTGTGGTGTGTGTGTGTGTGTGTGTGTTCTGTGCATGCATTCAGTTGCCCGTGCTAGTGTCTCTGTCTCCGATGAACCAGCGCATGTGGAAGCAGAGGGCGAGGAAGCCGGTCCCCAGCAGGTCACCCAGAGCGGTCAGGTAGGGGATGGAGAAGTTGTCGGGGTCCATACCACGGCCCCACATCCAGTGGACCATCCAGTCTGCCAGGTAGAGGAGGATTATTACCTGAAAGAGGAAAAAAACAAAGGCTGTTATTTTTTCTTTTTTTTTTGCGGGAACCAGTGAGGCATCGCTCTTCAAGAAAAACATGAAATGCCAGTAAAGCTTCATTCAAATGGCTGTGAAACACTGAAGCATTCGGTCAAAGCTGCTAATTTTGTCTGGTTTTGTGGTTTAGAGGTTTACTAAATGGTCCTTATACAGTTCTTTCAGTTGGTTCAGGAGCAGCTCAGTCTGTGAACACAGAGGCTATTGCCTCATGATGTTGTAGCAAGAGGACTTCTGGGTAATGTATATCAGGCCAGGACTTCCTCTGCCACACATTGCTCATTGTTCACAGTCTGATTAGCAAATTAAGACGTTAGCATGCGGTCAGATGACATTGGGCTGATCAGATAACCGCATATGAATCCATACATGTTTAGAAAAAGCTTAGAAAAAGCTAAATGGTCATCAGATAAAAGCCAGTGGGTTCTGATATGATATTTTAGCCACAGCATTTCCCAGCCAACTACAAAAGAAACTGGAACGATTCTAACACGGAACTCTCGTCCCTCGCCTACAGACTCTGCATCCAGTTCAGATCAGCTGTTTATGGAGAAAAGGAGCAGCTTAACCTGCACAAGATGCTTCATAGATACAAAGTGATGCGTGTGAAATTTATCTAAGCCTGAGCTTAAAAAAATGTGTGACCCAATCTAAATAAACTCTTGATACATTTGGTAACACCTATCAAAGTAAAGGCTGAAGTAAAAAATTATACTTTTATGTTTTCACTGGCAAAAAAAATGGACATTTTAAATCTTGTCAGAATACAACAGAATACAACCCTCAATCAGGAAATTCAATTATAATAATTAGATTTTCACTTCAGTTTTTTGTTTCTGGATATTTATTCTCCTTAGCTGCAGCTGAAGAATAGCAATTTTGCTTTGTAGGTGTGAGTGTTAGCACCTGTAGTAGTGCAGCGACCAGGTAAAAGGTGATAAAGATGGGTGTCAGGGTGGTGTGCCCCCCTCTCAGGGAGTTGATGGTGTAGAGGAAAACGAGGTGACCTGGCGCCACCAGGAGGAAGAGCACACGGGCCGAACGTGAGTTCACAGCTGGAAGAGAAAGATAAGCAGCTTTTAAAATGGCTGAAAACACAGTGCGGGTGAGGCGATGGCAGGACAGACACTGGGACTGCAGCTAAAATGAGGGACAGAGGTGGACCTCGGATGGAAACATCTGTTTTCCACCAGATAACAGAAAGAGAGCAGCAGTGGCGCGATCAACTCACAGGAGCCGAAGAAGGAGGTGCAGGGTGTGGGGCACTTCCTGGGGGTGGGGTTGGGATCCCCCATGGGCAGACCGTTCATGTGCAGATAGGTGGAGATCCGACTGGCCTGAACCGCAACCAGGTTGCCACCCACACCTATCACACACATGGAAAGAGTGGCAACAGAAAAACACGAGCTCAGTATCAGCATGATGAGCCCAGTGCTGGTGGACGTGTGAACACAAGCTGTCTTTTTAAATTTGAAAAAAAAGGATATCATCACCTCCACCTTTCTTACGTTTTTATCTTAAAACATCACCATGGGTTTGTTTTATTATTATTATTTTTTTGCTGTTTTGATCAACTCCTCGATTTTTCTCTTCAACTTGTTACTCTCTGTTGCTGTGGCCACAAACTCTCCCCTAAAACAACTGTGAAGTTTAATCTTTCAAAGTGTTAATGAGTCCTTACCGTTGATGACCGGGGTGAAGACAGCCATGCCAGCAAAGTTTGGGTTGGTGACGGTCTTATCGAGGATCAGACCTCCAACACTGAAAGACAGAGCAGAGGATCTGATTGAAATCACCTGTTTTAATGCATGACACAAAGATCTAGCTCATAGTAAAGAATTTAAAAGTATGTAGTGATCAGTGGTGAAATATAACTTCCCATAGATTTACGAAGGTACTCTGAGTACAAATTTAAGTTACTTGAGTATTTCCTGTTTATGCAGCTTTCCAGGGAAAACCAGGATCTGGTTAAAATAAGCTCAACCCCTAATGTCTATGGGAGTAAACTGCATGCACCAATGTAAAAACATCAAATATAGGAGTAAAACATGAAATATTTGACCTTACAATTCCTCAGAACGATGGCATCACTTTTTGAATGCAAGGATTTTTAATTAATGGCAAAGTAAACCACTTATGTTCATGGATGATAAAGATATAGGGTTTAAATTAAGGGTTTGCTACAATTTTAATATTATTTGTAATATGTTTAGAAAATGGAGACAAATAGATTTGCATAAGTAATGAGCAGTTGAGCAGGTCTAGGCTTTCAGTAAGTGTAATATGCAGTTAAACAACATGAATCGACCCCACTGTGCTCTACCTGCTGATGGCCATGGCGATGATGACCGGCTCCCAGCCGGAGTAGAGGAGTTCTCTCGTGGAGGGAATCTTCCTCGCTATCAGCACCCACAAGGGGCACATGGCCACGAACACGGCACACACCAGCGGGTTGGCATACTCATTGTACTCTGTACGGGAGGAACAGAGTTCAGAATCACACACCGGCGATGTGCTGATGGACAAGCTTTTTAAACAAGAATCGCCTCTTTGGCCAGATCACATTGTGTGTTTTGCAGTGACTATTTGAGGATCTATTTTTTCAATGTTACATCTATAAAAATACAATACCTAGAGCACTACTAAAGGAAGTAAAATACAATG
>JAQNCA010000014.1:24993494-25009210 GCA_029783725.1 Acanthurus tractus
TGGCGCGTGTACATACTGTTGCCTCTTGGTCCCATCAGAACAATCAGTGTCAGTTCTCTGAACAAAGACACTCTGATCTGATCCCCCACCCTGCGGCCGACTCCACTTATGTCATCTCCCCTTACATTCACACAAACAAACACACACACACACACACACACACACACACACACACACACACACACACCCACACACACATATACTGATGGTCTCAAGTGTCAAGTGGCTGTGACCACAGTGTGACTACTGTGTATCCAGAGCAATGATCCTGATGCTCATCCACAGTGAGAGGACACAAACAGAGGATCTCCTCTTCCTTCCCTCCTTCTACATTTACATAAGCAGAGGGAAGGGAAACATCTGGACACATCAAAACACATGCCTGGAGTGTCCACTTAATGTTTGGGTTGAATAAAGCAGTCTAAGAAGTGATACAAACAGTACAGTAGTGAGATGCGTAAAAGTGTATAACACTAAATAAGCATGAACATGTATACAGTTTTATTTATGGGGTTAAATGCTTAGAGGATAGCTTTATTTTACTAAAACTTTTGTCTTCTGCTGTCTGTTGCAGACATATTTTTTTTAAACGTTCGAAGAAAACTGTACCCACCAAACCCAAAAGAGTTCAGCTAAATTATCAGCCACTTTCTATGGAGGTAAATCTGCACCAAAAATATCCTTAAAACTATGTGCACATAATTAAAACAAGTACAGCGTGTTAAAGCTGCAGGAAGCCATTTTGTTTTTTTGAAACTTTGTTTCTCTTAACATTATACTTGCCTAATCTGGGCATTTATTTATTCTCCAGCAGCCAATCTGACTGTGTTTCTTTTTGTTTTTTTACACGTTAAACTTTTGTCAGTAATTAACTTAGTTGATACAGTTTCATTATAATTGAAAGAAATTATAGCTCACGCAATTAAAACATATGATCTAAGATACGACTGGATAATGAATTACATGTATCCAACAGCTATTAGATAAATAAGAAAAAATTTGTAGAAAAAATATTTTTTGTGTTATTGAGTCAATAGATCCTGTTTTAGAAACAAAGGATGTTACAAAAGCATGCTTAGTCATACCTGCATTAAAGTATCATTTAAAATGGCAAAACAACAATCACACCCAAAAAAAATATTCATACTCAATTATGCAGGCAATTAAGTGATTAAATATTAGGCTTACTTGATCAAAAATAAACACTCTCTGAGGAAATTGAGGAAAGGAAATTGATTGTGTAGTTCTGTTTCTGCCACAGCTCGTGGCTGATTAGTGGTTAGCATGTATTGATTAACACAGCTTTAAATAATTCTGCCGAAAATATTTTGAGGGTATTCAGACTTTTTCATCCTAAAGTACAAATGCAAATGATAAAACACTAAAAAATAGAGACACTAAGTAAGGGAAAACCTTACAAGCTATTATATAAAAAAAGGTTTTAGTGTGAGTGACAGACTCTAATTTCTCACGATCCAGCACCCTCCTTGACTTGACCAAAGTCTCTGGCAGCGTGACAGTGACAGCTGATGAGGCTGACTTACACAGGGACTGTATGTGTACAACTGTGCGTCATCATAACTGGTGTATTTGCCAGATTACAACCACGCCAACACCATCCTCGTCCTTTAGCAACATGTGAACCTGTGCCTGGTGCTGTGACGGCCATGCTGTCGTTTAGAGGAGCAGACTGTGAAAACTGCTGCTACGACTACAGCACACTGAGACGGTTTGGGGTGAAGAGATAAGAGAAAACCAAACATCTGTTTAAAGCACTGGGGGAATCAGACTCACAACGAGCTCCACATGCACAGACCAGAGCGAAACCTGTCAGATAAGGACCTTTAGTTTTATATGATTTTAACTGAAATGCCTCTGCAACTCTACAAAGCTCTTTTTTTTTTAGTAGAGAAATATGCAAACTGATCCGATACAAAGATGAAGCTCAGAAATTCACAGAAGCATCGTCTGGTGTTATGTGATGATGTGTGATGATGATGCCAAGTCTTCAGCTTTGGGTGTGTGTGCGTGGGCGAGTGGATTAGTGGTGTTTGGATCATCACAGAGATGGAGCAGAGCAAAAGCTGTAAAAGAGATTCATAGATGACATAACATGCAAATAACTTGCCTTTCAAAGGCACCGCTGCATTTTTCAGCTATGATAAAACCATTCATTTTCATCTCATTTACTATGGAGAAAATCTGCTGTTTACAAGGTTGGACCCAAACATACGTGACTGGAGTGTGTGTTGAAACATCTAATACACATAAAACGAGGATAAAGTAGGCTTTGGTAGTGGTTTTAATCTCTGATTAAAGTGTGGTCAGTGTTGTATTTTTTGGCAAACAGGAAACTGTTGCAATGCAGGTGCTGCCAAGTTTCAGTAATCCACAAAATATCATTATCCAAATACGTACGATCAATTAGGCTCAATAACACGAAAAAGGATAAGACAGAACTGAGAAAACAACTGCTTTATCAGAAAAACAGCAATGAGAAAGCAGAAAGATAAGCCTCGTTTCAGAGACATATTCACAGACAAAGAAGTTTGAAAGACCACAGGAAAAAAAATTAAAGAGGAAACATGGTCATGTGAATTGAAAACTCCTACAGCCAGCCAGTACGAGGGATTACATTATTTTTTCAGTAATAAGCGCATTAGGAAACTTACAGTGGTCTTAATCTGCTCATAATTAGTGGCGGCGTGGAAAGAAACGTGGTCCCGCTGGGGCCAGCCAGCAGAGAGCTAACAGTAATGTCTCAGGACAAGCACCAGACTCTGGCCTACTTTGTGACGATAGATGGAGGAATTCTTTTACACTGACTCGAAAATCATTTGAACAGTCACTAAGTGAGAAAATTCAATCTTTCAAATGCAAGTTATTTCAAATGGTCCCATGTAAAATGAACTTGTATCCTAAATTTTATGTTCCGATGATATCTATAACAACATTGTCACTACTTTGCAGCCACATGTGACTCCATATTTAATATCATAGATAGACACTAACAACCATTGACTGATTGTTAAATCAGTGTTGATGCACTGGTGAAATATTGTTAAATAAACTTCCTCATTTGACACTGATTCACCACAATGTCTACACTCTGAGTTTATACGGAAACAACATGGATCGTTTAACAAAAAAAACAGTAACCAAAAAAACAAGAGTCTCAGCAAATATTTAACTTTTTCTTAGCATACTGTAACTATCTGTTTTGCTTTTTCTACAGCCAGGGATCGTTATTTCAAAAATGAACTGTGGCTTGAGGTAGAGCAGGTTGTTTACTTATCAGAAGGTTGGTGGTTCGATCCCCGACTCCTCCAGTCTGGATATCAAATTATCTGTGGGAAAGATACTGAACCCCAATTTGCTCTCATTCATCAGTGTGTAAATGTGTGTGTGAGTCCCTGGTCAGCGGGTTGGCACTTTGTAGAGAAGCCACCTGCCATCAGTCTGTGAATGGGTAAAGGTGACTTGTGTTGTAAAAACTCTTTGTCTGACACTTTAAATATGCAGTCTAATTGCCATTTATGTCTTTAGGTGCAACTTAAAGCAAGTTGTGTCATGAAGAAAGGCATGTTCTATCTTGTAAACACTTTACAAGACAAAATGTTTGGCAAAAAAAATTCCTGTAGCCACTGACCATGAGCAAATAATCTAAGATAGGTCATATTTGCTGTACAGTGAACCCTCGCTATAACGTGGTTCACCTTTCGCGGCTTCGCTGTTTCGTGGATTTTTTAGTGCAGTTTTTTATGCTTTTTTTTTACAGTGTATGAACGAGCATTGTGTTCTGCGTCCTGATTGGCTAAGGGACTGTACAGTATTTCTGAAAACTATCATAGTTATTTGTAAGAAAACGTTTCAATTTCTATTTCTTCAACAAATGCTTGGGTCTGAAAACAGGTTTTGATCTTTGGTTTAGTTCTATAGTACTGTATAATAATTGTAAAAAATAAAGCTGACTACTTAGCGGATTTCACCTATCGCAAGTTCTTTTTGGAACGTAACCCCTGCGATAAATGAGGGTTCACTGTACTACAACTCATTGATGATGGTAGCAGAAGCATTTGGAAACTTGATGGCAAATGCTGGTTTGTCCCAGCTAGTAGCTAAATAGATTAACGTTCTTAAAAAAAATTTTGAGCGGATTTGGTAAGAAAAAATGTTGTACAGCATTTGATTTTTGGGTTCACTTTGTTTCAAAAGTTGGAAACTTTCAGACTTATTGATAATGTCTTGTTAGAATATGTTACTATTGTGGTGTGACTTAGATGAGCTGTTAATGCTGCGTGGGCCACTGCTAGCTAAGCTAATCAGCTTCACATTTCTCTCATTCCAGTGGAAAGAATGTGAGGATTGGCATGCTTAACAGGAAAAACCAGGCTAATTCTCCATGCCTTCATAACTTTAACATGTGCTGCTAACCTTTAGGTAGCACTGCTGCTAGCTAGGTCATTGACCTCCCAGACTATACAATGGACAATGTTAAAATGTTTGTTCAAAGAGCAGATTTTTAACTAAGAGCTCAGTGAAGGTATCCATCACAAACAAGAAATATACTTTCAGCATCAAATTACGACTTGCTGAAACCCTGCAGCCGAAGTTTATATTCATATTTTGGACATTTAACGGTCTACAATATGAATGTGAATAGACAGCAGGATCCTGGACAGTTTGCCAATAGATCCCAGGGCTGACACATAGAAACTGACAACCATTCACACTATCTGCTAGCTACACATGTCACAGAGGTCTAGTCATATTTAAGCATTTAAGTGCAATAGCTGTTTGATATTATGCCTTAAACAGGAGCTGACATTCCTCATAAGACTTCCAGTATCTGGTAAAAACAACCACAGTATGTCTCTTAGAAGTATATACACACTGTTGCATGACTGTGGGGCTCTGTGCTGAAAATGTAGCCGCCTGGTCAGCATAGTTTTATCTTATTCTCTCCCTTTTTCTATGCTGTCTTACCAGTTACGACACCATAGCCTTTGATTTGATTAATACAGCAGAGGAGCTAACAAGATATGTACCTTTGTTTTAATTATTCTGTGATATTCAGCGGAGAATGAAAGAAAACTTTGAGCATGTGCTTTTAGTTTAGCTGCATAAAACTAACCTGTGAGTTCAAGTGAACAGACTGGGCAGGGTCAGTGAATATGTTAAAAAAAAACAACAAGGAATGGGACAGGAATGTTGCTATCAGTTAGTCTAAAACCCAGGTCACATTTGGCAATACGACCTCTGACTTCATGCACAATCAGTTGTAATGGGTCTGAAAGGGGTTGCCAGGCAATGAAATTGATTGAGTAAATTTTGAGACAGAAAACCTTTACACAACCAAATCTGGTAAGTTGTACTCAAAATGTGGTAGTTAAGGATAACTGGAGGATATCTGTGATAAGGCAATGCATCACCAACACACAAAGTCACACTGTCACATAGACGTGTTTCTTACCGCCGTGGAAAGTCTAGAGGCCAGCGTCATCTCCAGGTTGCCTTTGAGCCCCAGCAGTGCTGGGACCAGGATGAACACCTCTGACACCTCCATAAACACCGTCCAGTGCTGCAAAGACCACCACATATCACATGAGTGCAAAAATATCAACATAATGAACACAACACTGTTTGTTCTGTCAAACAGAATGTAGTAAAATTACAGAGACATGGTGTACTGTTACTTACATAGATAGAATTTATGATTGGTTGGTAACAGAATGTCCTTGTGATCTTGTTCTTTAATATTGATTAAGTGGTGAAACCAGACCTGCATGATGCACCAGATAGTCTGACGGTACAGTCCCTGAACAGCCTGTATCATATCAGCTCTCTGCCCTCCTTTACAAGAGCAAGCTCACTGGGACCCTGTGCTGAAATGATTTATCATCCTCCCCATTTGGCCTTCATTCTCCCCTTTCACTTGTGATTCCCCTCTTTCACCGTTACTATCCAATCTAAGCTACAGCGGCTGAAGCACAAGAAAAATAGGCTGTATCCCACAATCATCGACAAGGTGCATAACAAAATTACAGTAAGCAAGTATATTATAATACCACTACTTAATCAAATACCAACATTTCTTTAAAACACAAAACACTACTTCTGCTTCTGTGTTGACTGAGGTACATTAAAATAAAATAAAATAAATAAATAGATAGATATATTTGGCTAAACAAAATGGCAAGATTGTACCATTACTGCAGAGAAACAAGGCTGAAGGATTAATGAATTTCAAACCAACTAACCCTCAAAACCTTTTCTTTTTCAAAAAATATATTCATATAATGTGACTGTTTCAGGACACAAGAAAGTGGTCAACAGAGGGCATTGTGCAGAATGTGTTTTGCTACAGCAGCTACAACACAGGGGAACATTAGGCATACAGTGTGTTCTGTGCTCTTTCTACGATCAATAGTTACGTAAAGGTTAGTTGTTTAATTCAACTCATGGCTTAATTTGTCTTATTTTGTCATAACAAACAGGCCGGCCTTTTAGAAAGTGCAGTGTAAATGTGGACTGTGTTGGTCTTACAACAGAATGATCAATTGTTGATATATAGTGAATAACAGGCAAGATTAGGGACTTAAAAAATCCCATACTGAATATTTATCTAAAAATTAAGAAATTAGATTATCTTCCCATGTTGTTTAAATACAGAGTATCCAATGGTATTCCATGTATGTAAAAGCAAGTATTGCAAACTCAAGTAGTAAATCATTAAAAGCCTCAGCATAAATTATCACCCTGCCTCATCTTGCTGCTAAGCCCCTTTGCACAAAGTGCTAATTTTGCTGTAAAACATGACCCAAGACACTGTAAAAGTGAAATCGGCCGGGACCCAGGCCTAAGCTTGGCTGGGCTAGCTACATTTGAAGGACAACTGTGGCAGGTGGTGAGCTTGCTTGAGAGATTAAAGAATCATGTTTAGCACGTGCAAGATAATGTGTCTCTCAGCTGTGTATCTAGACATGGAGGATGGCCTGAAATGAAACTCATAGTTGGTCTTATTGGGCTTGACCCTCGATAACCTCCTCCTGGGCTGCCAGCCAGTCCATGAGAGGTGGGTTTCCTGTGAGTCCCCAGGCATGTCACTGTGGTGAAGTGCCTCTCTCTGCTGTGCCTCCATTAGAGTTTGTGCATTGATGGAGGGTTTGTGGTCTACTGTGGCCAGAAACAAAGCTAATGCTGCGGCTGAGGCCATCGATCTATCTCCAGTAAAAGTGCTTATCTTCGGAGCCAGCCCCAAAGCAACCCCAGCACTTACAGTCCAGTTCGCCCTGAGCTGAATCAATATTCATCGAGGCTGACACAGGAAAGAAAAGAGGGGAAGAGAGCAGAGGAGAAAATAGACAAGGGGAGGAAAATGGAGGAGCAGCTGACGCTAAAGCTACATGCAAACACGATTGGCTCACATTTCTCACACTAACAAGCTTGCGTTTCTGTTTCACTGTGTTGCTCCCACTGTGCATCCAGATGCACACAGCTGATAAAGGGATGTCGTCTACAGCTCAGTTTGTGTTGTAAAAGTGGGTGTGGCACCAAAACTCCAGTGTGGGTTAAACTCCTTCTGTCTACCCCCTTGCTGTCATCAAGCCAAGCAGAGCTTCGTTCCAACAGCCAACCCCTTAGCTTGGCTCACTGCCTTCTGCCAACCCAGCAGCCTTGTGAGCACCTCTGTGAGCACTCCTCTATTCTTCCACAGCCGCATGTTTTCAAGCTTTCTCCCTCTCTGTCTTGCTCTACTTCTGTCTTATTGCCCTATCTCCCTCTTTGCCTCCCCTGTGGTGATATATGTTGTTGTCTCCATGGAACACTGGCTCGGGGCCAAACAAGCCCTCCCTCCTCATGGCCACCTCCTCAGTTCTGGGAACTCTACTGGACAACCCCAGTACCTCTGTGTACAGACCTATAGGAGCTCTGGTATGCAAGCCCCTCAGGGGTCGGGTTGCCCAGTTGAGTAACATGGTCCCATATTTGTGATCACTGTACTTGCTGTACAGATTGGATTGCTGAACCTGATGGTTATGTCAACCCAACAGTTGCAGCGTCACAAAACCTACATCAGGTGGTGTCTGTTTCATTTTCCTGGTGCTGCAGCACCCATTGGGTCCAGTCTCATGTGCTAAAAAGGGTAAAAATCAATATAGCTATGAAAAAACTTATTAGGTATATCAGAGTTAAATCCAAAAGAGTTTATTGACACTAAAAGGATAAAAAAAGAGGAACCACATTTACTGAGTGTCAGGTGGGGATTTTTTAGTGTGGGAGAAAACGGAATGCCGAAATTTCCCACTGCCACAAATGCTTGAGAGTTTTCCCGCACAAAGTTGTCATAAGGAGCACAGTAGCTCCCACACATGTACGAGAAAAGCATTATCATGCTTCTTTAAGCTTTAAAGCTTAAGTTTTAAGTCCCAAAGAAGCCTGAGATGTGGACTGTTGGCGTCCAAAGACCACATGAAGGTGGATGAAGCCTGAACTATCTGACCGGAGGGAGCACAAGGATTCCTGAGGATCCTGGACAGAGTGAAAGATTAGCTAGGGTTTAGGGCAACACAAAAGCATTCTAACCTGCAAATCCTTTCAATCTCTCTCACTCAGATCCTGGCCTGGTCTGTGATTTTGTCAGGTCTTAATTGTTGTGAGCTGATATGGTGTTAATGATTCTCAGGACGTAACTTTTGAGTGATGAAAATGACTGACCAGCATAAACAGAAGGTCAAAAACAAGCAGTCAATCAGTGCAATGGCAAACAGTCTGACACCACGGTTAACCGAAGTTCACCTGGTTTGGGCCCTGAGAGATTTCTTTTTTCGGTGTTAGTAAACAAAAGAGGCAAATCCTGTAGTGAGATCGGATACCAGTGGTTGAAATGAGGATTCAGTCTGGAGGCACGAGTGACTCCTGGGTGAAAACCAAGTGGATGTGGTTGAACCAAATTGGTGTCTGGTGGTCAGCGACAGCTTGGCTGGTGTTAAACCATTGTGTTGACTACAACTTCCTGTTTATGAGTGTTTGTATTTTTAGATGGTTTGTTTTGAGGCTCACGCTGAGTAACTCTGCTTTGCAAACATCCCTGTATGAGTCTATGGACAAGAGATGGCTAGACACGGAGACAGACACATACAGATACCAATGGGTTTTTATGTCTTCTTGGTTTGCAGTTTGACTGTGCAAAGGATGTAAGAAATTATTACAATAGTATAGAATATAATAATTTCTATGAAATTATGGATAAGTAAAGTAAATTAATGCTTTCTCTTTCTTTTCACCATTTGGCCTTTGACACTGACATTTCCAGTAAATGTAGTACTGCATGACCTTTAAAAAAACCATGTGTTACCTTTAGCCCAAGCAAGCTGGTCACTCTCAGAGTCTAAGTTTCTGGCCTGGCTGTAAGAGACTGACAGTTTTAGGTCATTCTGCTGCCAAGTCACTTAGCAAAACTATGCAGACGTCTCACTGCTCTATACCAGCCTGGACAGTCCTTTCTGGGCCAACCGCGAGTGGGAATGAGGCCATAAACTTTGTGTGTTTGTGTCTTAGTGTGTGCACAATACATGGTGGAAGTAACCAACATTAAAATAAAATTAAAAAAAAAAAACTTAAAGGGAGTGACACAAAAAGTCAAGTCAAGCTGCAACGTCTAAACTCAGACCAGGCAGAAACATCAACTTAAGGCTCTAGCAGGTTAGTTTTCAAGCTTTTAGCAGAGAAATACTGCAGTCTCACCAAACCAGAGAGAGAGAGAGAGAGAGAGAGAGAGTGAGAGACAGGGAGACAGGGAGAGAGAGACAGGGAGAGAGTAAGACAAATACCTTCCTGCAAGGACAGGAGGGATTAGCTGAGTTAGCATTTCACGGTGTCATGGAGGGGGAATTAGGTAGGGAGAGAACCTGCTAGGTGCTCAGCTGATCTTAGTGCTTTAAACCGACCGTCAAATCTCACTTTGCATTTCACTTCCTGCATTGCTTTCAGGTTTACCTGCAGACACAGACAAGCATGGTTTAAGTGAAGGGAAAGATGAGGCCCTGTACCTTCTATGTCTCCTCTTTCTCAGCCTCACCTCTAAAGCAATAGTGCACTGACTGTTTTGGAAACTGGAGGAACCGCAGCAGCATGGTGCCTAAGTTGAGGCAGCATGAAAACTTTTTGACCTCAAACTTCTGCATTCCTGGTTCAGCAAGGATACCTAACCACACCGTAATGGAGGCTTTGACATCACGTTGCATTTTCATTTTCACTCTGACTTTCACTCCACTGGAATTTTCTACCATTTCAGGTGCTCAAAGAAAGAGAACACTTATTCCTCTGCTTACTCCTCTCCTCTCTGTGCTGAGTTCCAAGAGTCCACCATGTTGGCATCAGTATGCGTGTACACAATGTGCCGGGACTGGTCTCCTGGCAGCCTGACACCTCCGGCGTCATCTGCACCACAAGCTAACTTTAAAGAAATGTATCAGCTGTCAGAATGACTTTTCACTCTTACACTTTACATACCCTCCTAGATGTGCTCAGACAGCCACTACAGTGACTCAACAGGGGGGAATAACAGAATAAAAGTCATTAAAAAGTGAGTTGTGTCTTTTTTGGAGGCAGAGTTCAGAGAGCAACTCTTTGGCGACGTCCTGTACTATAATAAACACCTTCCTAACTGTCTCTGTCTCTGAAAGCATGTTCCACTTTAAATAGAAGAATTTCGTGAGCAGACACAGTGGTTGTATGTGCCAGCCCTGGGGACAGACAGACAGGCAGGCCTTAAAGGAGTGAAGGGTTACGTAAATACCCCTATGGAGTGTCACCGCTATTAGATCCACCCATCATCAGAGGAATGCCATCAGACAAGCCGGCAGCTCAGTGACAGGCACATGCCAGGACAAACAGGGCTCGCTGAACCAGTTCATTCAAATGCTCGGGGGGGCAGGGCCATCCCATACTGTGACTCAGTACACGTGGTCTGCCTGGAGCATCATAAGCTCTACCCAAAAACACAATGTGAAACGTTAAGTCTATGAACTCTATTATGTGAGCTCTTGTCTAACAGGTAACTTGTTTGAGGTCTCGTCATGGTGCTGCACAATCACTGATGATTATTACAATTATAATTAAAGAGCACGATCAACTACAAACAGCTGCATATCAAATCCAGAGCTTCCCAAACTAAACCAGGGTTGGATCGAGATGTTTTTGCTTTACTTTTTGGACCATGCTTCCTGCTGTAGTTCAGCGTAGAAGAATAATAACAGAGAGCAGACTGGCAAAACTAAAATTAAATGTCTGGAGCAGAAAGCGAAGAGCCAGTCCCTCAAAACAAATCATCATCTGTCTTTTTAAAGTGTTTTAGATTGAGGGAAAATGTTTCCAAGAAAGAAAAATAAAATATGCAGGAGTGCATGAGACTTTTGTTTGCTCCGCAAAGCAACACAACTAACTTTAAAAACATCACAAACTGCAGTGTGATGAACACATGGAGGGTAAGAAGAAGGTCTTCTTGGCCTTATGTGACTTTACTGAATCCAACCAGCATCAGCCCAGACATCTGCAGCAGTGATGCTGTGCAGATACTTGTGTTGTTCCTTACTCTCCTCCCTCTATCAAACTCCCCAAAACCTTTAACTTTTCATTTGTGTGTTTCCTTACAAGTTCTTTCAGGTTGTACCAAAGAATAACCTGTTTGGTACAATTCTAAACTAAACGGACAAGGTGCATGCAAAATAATTAAACACACCCATTAACAAACCAGTTTCTAATTAGAATCTTGCATAACCACACATATCACTTTCCATAATTACATGTAGTGTGTACACGAACATTAAAGAATATACTGAGATCACTAACCTGGACAATGTCGAGCACCATTCCTGCTGCCACTGTCCCAAACCCGGCCAGCAGGAAAGGGAAGACCACCTGCAGGCCAATAGAGAAGGAGGTCTCCTTGAGGGGTGCTGGTGGCTCTGGGCTCTGGTCAGTGCTGGTGTCATCACTGTCGTTGCTCTGGCTCGCATTCTCCAGGAGGGCATCCTCCTCCCGCTGACCTTTGGCATTGGCCCGGCAGTCCATCGGCACCACAATCTCCGATCTCTCCTCATCCTCCCCGGTCTCAGCGGCCCTCTCCGTGAAAGATGTCACCTCTGTGAGCTCAAAGTCACCCTCGGTCCCTGGGCTCACCTCCTCAGGGCCCTTGGTGAGGATCACCGGGTGTGCGGAGCAGTTGGAGTTGAGCAGTGCCGGGGTCTGAGGGTTTCCCTCCTTCTTCATATCAATGGCCCCGGAGGACATGTCGAAGTCAGGGAGTTTGTCTTGTTCTTTCGACCAAAGTACCATGCGGAAGCCTTTGGAAGACAGCGGGCTTGATAAGAAAAGGTCAGCTTGGCTTGGCCTTACAGTTTCGGGGAAGTCAGAATGGAATCGGCCACCTGATCTGGTTTTGAACCTGATCGGTCCAATTGATTTATCCCATTAAAGAGGCTTACAGGGAGTGGGGGTTGGTATTAAAGACCAGAAGAAAACTGCTCTGTATGAAAAAACCTGCAGCAAGGCACATGCAGCCGTGCGTCTGCAGAGCCCGTGTTCCTGTCGGTGCTTCGGGAGCAGAACCAGTATGTTCTCCATTCACTGCAAGGTGCTCAGAGTAGGCCGGCAAAAAAAGATGAAAGCATACTGGTTTTAAACAGAAATGAGAGGAAAACAAGAGGTTCAGGGACTCACCACAGAAATCCTCTAAAGTCACTTGAAAAAAAATCTTTTTGAGTTCAGTATAAGCTAAAGGACAAATGAAATCAGGGGTCTGAAGTGGGCAGATTTCAGAGAAGACTCGTCGTGCTCTCAGTCCACTGATCAAGTGAGAGTAGTCGGTGTAGCGGGTTGGGAATGTCTCACCTTACACCATGTGGCTGCTGGCAGATTTTCAGGGAAGATATTTAAAGGTCTGCAGTGTGAGGATTGAATTACCAGCAGCAGAAAAGTACCTCCAACCAGTGTAGACAGTCACCTGGGAAAAGAACAAACTCATTGATTATTCAGACAGAAAAGTAAACCTTTACCAGAACCATCCTGCAAGCAGCTATTGACCATGGCTGTTTCCTGACAATGTAGCTGTACTATGTGATCCGAACCAAAAGCTAAGAAATAGTGAGAAAAATAGTGAGAAAATAACAAAATGCATAATTTTTTCATTCAGTTGAAATGGTCTAAGAAGAAGGCAACATTTAAAAACTGAAAAGTTTGATGGTGGTCAAGCTTCCACCTTTAAAAAAGTAGTTAATGTTTTTTTTTTAGTTTTATACTGTACATATTAGCCATTGTCATTTCATTATTACAGAGCAACAGTCCTGTATGAATATAGGCTAGTGTGCACATTTTACAAGAAACAAAAAGTATCTGACTGCTGCAGGTATATGACATAAATATCATCCATCAAAATCGAATAAAACTCATTGCAATTAAAAAATGCAACAACTCGAATCCGGAAAACAATTAGGCTTCTCAATGAATGAATAAAAATTCATTGAGCATCAAACTGAAGTTTGAGTATCACCTCTCTCAACACTCTCCCTTGTACCAGACCGCTGTGTCCCAGCATTCAAGATCAGCAAGGAAAAAACAAAAAGAAAAACACAATTATCTTTCCTTTGTCATCATGACAGAAGTGAAGAGACACAGGCAGAGAGTTTCAAAACATTTTCATCCAGCGCCAAATTTCCTCCCGGCGGCTAAAAATATTCTACCATTAACAGAGGTGTTGCGTACATCCTCTGGAAACGGAGTGTCACACCACCGTCAAAGCCACGCAAATGCAAAGACAACAAATCCTGTCACACCTTTCAAAGTAAATACCCCTGCTGTTACCAGAACAGCATGGGCCACATCGTCCTAAGAAGTAAACCTTCCCTCTAAAATCCGATGTAACATCAGTAAGCATCAAAGATTAATTTACAGAAACAAAGACTTTCCCCTTTTATTACAGGCCTAATAGTAAAAACACTTCACATTTAAAATATCATAACATTTTCAACTACAGATGGAATTAAACAGCAGAACTGTCAAATGAAGGCAAATGTTCCACCTCATCATGGAAACAAATGTGGGAAAATATTGTTTTCCACTGGTGGGGCACAAAGCCACCGCAGGTTGGGTGTGGGTGACCAGTGGAAAATTGAGGGGAAACTAAATTAGAGTAAATATGATTTCAGTTGGGAGAATAAACACGCAAGAGCATACTAACATGAAACTGATGTTTATTTTGTTAACTTTCAACTTTGATTTTAAAAAAAGAAATAATGTTTGATAAAAACCGTTGGGTTTGGAAGGTCTGAAGAAAGGCATGCCAGACAGACTTTTAGAGCCACTGACCTGGAGAGAATGTGGTAGAAGTCCATTATGTATCACTGCCATTACATCTTTATATTTAAGACAAACTGAAGACAGACACAACAATTCACCATTATAACCCCTGAATTGTGAATTAACACAATTCGTTCCTAAAGCGACCAATGACTCACATCTTTATAGTCTATATCTTGTAATGACTGAAATCCAGCGTGCTATCTTGTGATCACAGCTTGACATTCGATCAAATTTAAACTCTCTTTAGCCAGAACATGGTACTTTCCCCGATGCCTCTTACCTGACAATGATACAGATGACACAAAGCATGTTGTGAGCCTATATTTAATCTAAGTTACACAAAAATATGATCACTAAAAAACACACTTTTATTTTGAAGGGAATTCTACCTGCTTCCAGTCATATTTGTGCTAGGCTGACGCAACTTTCCTCCGCCTGCATGTTGCGACATCCGCACACAGACTTTGGCTTTCCCCGATGAAACAATCCTCTGCTTAGTAGTCAGGACCAATACCACCCGAACCCAACATGGCAAAGGCGTAAATTAGTGCTCCCCTGGTCAGGACTGAATAGACTAGCCCTCCCTTTCTATTCTACTGCTCATTTAAACAAGGGCAGAGGGCTTTCTGTTCCAAGACCGGACTGGAGCCCATGTCACTGCCACTATCACCACCACGAGTATTTAACTCATGAAAATGAAAGCAAAGGCACAGCAGTTTTCCGATTCTTCATCATCGCCATAAACAAACACCTTGTGCCAAGCGCAAGTTTTGCAGCGTGAGTCGATAAGTGACACATTCCGTCAGATAAAGACAGGATGTGTTTGTCAGAGCGAGTCGCTCATTCTGATCCAGGCTTTGAAATAGCAGCTAAAAATGTCCAGCAGGTAGCCAGACATGAGCTCTTCGGCGGGGTTACCTTTCAGAGTGAGAGGGTCCGGAGAGGAGAAGCTCTCAACCCGGAGCGATGATCGGTAAGAGCGAGGTGATGCGTGCAGCCGGCTGGATATATCCTCCACCTCTTGGCAACGCGCTCAGGCTGAGGCGTGGACGCCGGTGCGCACGCCTTATGTACGGTACCGGCTCTGCACAGCTGCCTGAGTGGTTAATGATGGTTAATGGTTAAACCCTCCCTCCCGCGCAGTTGAAGGCTGTGTCCCAGTCTCTCCCGACCCCGTCACATTGCTCCCGTCCAGTGGCCCCCGCTGCCCGGCTGCTTGGATGCGCATAATACACCCGTCCGGTGCGGGGGTCCAGGAAGCCACAAGGCGGGCCCTCCCTCCACACTCTCAGCTAACGATACCCCCCCCAACACACACTCACACACATACACACGTACACACACACACACACACA
>JAQNCA010000014.1:25021858-25045628 GCA_029783725.1 Acanthurus tractus
TCTTGAAGAGTCAAAAAAGCAAGTCAACTGGACTGTGTTAGGTTTTTGGGAAGATGTTTCACTTCTCATCCAAGAAGGAACTGAAGAAGCTTTGCTATATATAGATGCTATATAACCTTTGTGTAGATACCTTTAAAACATAGCTGCTACAACGAGAGACCAAGAATGGTGCTGCTTTCTTGCAGGGGCTTTAAGTGTCAGTTCTACCGGCAGCTAATGGGAGAAATTCATAAACTTGAGCTGAACTGAGGCCCATACAGTCTACAGTATATATTTGACTGCTTTCAAACCTACAACAATGGACACCAAACAAAATTGCAATCCAGATATAATATGTTAACTCTGGCCAAAACTGTGGGATCTGTAAGGAGGTTTTTCCTAGATTTTTACTTTACATTTCCCCCCTCCAGCTCTCTAGGGGTCATGTGACTAACTCTAGGCTCCTAGAGCCTACCATGCTGCTGCTCCTACCATGTTAAGTAAACAGAGTGTCCCAGTACATTAAAGCCCTTCACACCACTTAGTCTTAAGTATGCATATTCTGTAACTGTCCACCTGCTTTGTGATCGCTGTTAGATATTGTAACATGTCTGCTTTTTCTGATTTAGATGGGCATGTGCAACTGATGTATGAGTGTCTCTGTTGTTTTGTCTTTTTTTAGATTTGTTTAGCTTTGCTGTGGGTTCAGACTGTAGACAGTGTAATATCCATGGCAAATCTCAGACTTAGGCAATGAAGTTATTCAAGATAGAACAAAAGATTATTAAAAAAAAATGTTATTGCATCTCAAGATACCTTGTCAAACTATCCGTCACCTTATGAAGATCCAGGGCTCTAACCAGAAAGTACTGACAAACCACATGCAAGTTAAAAGACTCTAACTATTTCATCTCCTTATATTTGTAGAATTCAAGAAAACAAACCTAAATATGTAAAATCAGAGGAGTACACTGTTTAAACATCTCCTGTTAGCAAGGACCATATTGGCAACTAATGTGAACAACATGTTTTTCAGGAAACAGTTATCTGTTCTTATCCTTTTCCATGTTTGCATTTATCATTACATTGAACTTTATCACTTAATTCATTTTTAATTTACCTTAAGAATTTCTATACAAAATTTAGAGTTCATGATCAGTCTTAATCCAGCAGTAAATCTGCTCATGTAATATCATGCTCCCAGTGAAGAACCAGACTCACAAACTTTTTTAGGAAATCTTTTGTGCAATTACTGCCATCTAGTGGAGAATAAGTGCAACACAAACATCAAATCTGGTTTATTTCATTGAATGACATACCCTTATCCCCAGTATCACATGGCATGACTGAGCACAGGAGAGATCACTGAAGATGTTGAAGGATAAAATAAAATCTTCAGAAGAGAAATTTCAAACATCTTTCACAGCTTTGTCGCCTCTTGGACAACAGTGACAGCAAACATCAGTCAGTAGAGTACCTCAGAGTCACAAAAACAGATCTGTAACATCACAACCTGAGAGAAGTGTTATTAACTCATGATTATTACAGTACAGCACAGCACATTTAGCACAAATGAAATACCAACAATAAGAAAGCTTGTATTGCTGCAGGAATAAAATGTGTACAATCAGTCAAAGATAAACCGGATCCATTATCTTGTCTACAACAGCAGTCTTGTAATTACTTAAACAAACACCAAAGTGTCATTTAATACGCTTTCTAATCATATTCTAAATGTATTAAATCATATTTATGATCATATCGACAAATGTGCACCGTTACAGCATAGAAGAGTGATCGTACAGCATTCTCAGTGTAATTACTACAATATATTACACTAGAAATTATTGATGGCAAAATCAACTCCCACTCAGCATTAATTGCTTTAGTGCAAATTCTGTTACAGTATAGTTTTACAAATATTACTCATCTCCAGTGAGTTTCTTATTTTGCTAGATGATATATTACAAGATACAAATACCGAACTCATCAAATCAAATTTAATCAGAATCCCGTGTGGAAATCTCACTAACTAAAATTGCTCACTTGTTTGCAAGCTGCAGACACAGTAAGACATTAAAATCAAACATGAAGTGCATATATGCCATAAAACAGGTCATCCATATAATTTTTGTCCAAAGTACTAGACATATAAGCTACAAAAGTTAATCTCCATATATGCACTACAACGTACAACATAGTATTACATCCTTGAAGTATCAGGAAACATGACTGAGAGAAAAGAAAGAGCCAGCTCCTCCATTGTGCATGTGTGTGCTTACATGTAGGTCTTTGTGTCAGTAAAGCCCAGCAGGGGGCAGTCTTACAGTATCTGTTACATTACATCACAAAGTCTGGGACTTCCTACTCCAAATCCCTTTTTCAAAGCTTCCAACATATTGCACCACAGTCTGATCAGAAAGGTTGTACAAAAAAGAGTAAGTTGAATCACTGTTGTACTTCATTCATCTGATGTCTATTACTACAACCTACAGATACTCTTCTTCTTTTACATACAGGATCTCGTGGGCAGAGCTTGGAACCTGATAGAGAAAAAGAGAGGGAGGAATAAAGAAAAGATTAGCGGTCAAAGGTTGGAAGTATTTCCATACTGATATTTAATTCAGTGCTGACACTGTAATGATGAAATATTCTTGAGTCTGGTTTATGAGGAGGTCTTTCTTAAAACTGCATTTCAGCATACTATGTATCCCGTTTATAGGTCTTTTCTATCACTCTATTTGCTTATCCCCCCATTACTATATGTAGTACCTGGCAACCATTACTTTTTAACATAACCTCAGTTGAGGTTCCAAGCACAGTCGGTGACAAAAAAAAGGGCAATAATTGTTTTTCCCAGGTCCCTGAACACACCTGGCATCTTCAAATGGCCAATAAACAAGCAACAGCAAATGCAAATCTTTTTTTCACACCTTTGACTGAAATAAACGAGGTGAGCTGATATTAAAGGGGGATGCACACCATCCCTTCGTATCCCTTTCCTGAAAAGAAGCTGCAGACTCTTAAGACCAAAGTAAACCTCTGTAATATTTTCAACTGCTGGATAGGCGAAAGGGGCACTGTGCTGTAAAGATGATCGGAAGGGCAGTATGTTTGTGTCCTCTTAGCACTTCCTGAATGAGGGAAAAAAATCACATTATCACCATTATCATTATTGGGGGTCATTATTAAGTGAGATGTAAGTGGGGTTGAAAGTCGTCTGAGCTGCAGTTGTTCAGCAAACACAGATCTGCAGTTGACCTGAGATCACTGGAGACGCTTTACTCGGTCTGGTTTGACGAGCGTGCCGTTTTTAGGCATCTTGAGGAAAATGTGTTTTTTGGGTGTCCAGTATCCAGTTCACCATGGCCTCCTGCTGAATGGTTCAGCCCACCACTGATGCCGCTAGAAGGACTATGCCCTGCTTTTGTCTGTCCGACCAAACAAAGGAAATTCACAGTTTTTTACTGTGTAAAGATTCTTATTTGTATATAATGGTAGTGGCCAGGCTAACACTGAGTAGCTTTGGACTAAAACCTGTGGACCAGAGGTCAAGAATCTATTAAAGTGAAGGTTGTCCAAGTTAAAGAGATTTCTGGTTTTCTTGACTTTCTTGACAATGGATTTATATTAATTAAATATTCAATAACATTAAAAACCATAAAATAATTTAAGATAAATTAAAATTGCCTCTTCATAGTATATAACATATATGCTCCATGTTTGTGTGTGTGTGTGTAGTGTGGTGTAGATTCTCTATGCTCTGATATTTTTTTGCTTTTCCAAACATGTCATAGTAATACCCCAACTTTTTTCTCTTTAACTTGTTTAATAGAGTTACTTGTTTATATAAATACCTAAAATAAGGGTTTAATTTGCTTTTAATGATGAAATATGAATGTAGTTCAGTTTGAGCATGTGAAACACCACATCTTCATTTTTGAAAATGAAAATGTGTTGATGAACTTATCCATAATATTAAGAAAAACAAACAAACAAATAAACAGCTGTTATTGACTGATTTATGAATGTCTGAAAACCTTTGTTTTTTTTGCAACTTATTATATTCAGTTGAGTTTTTAAGGATATTTAATTGATTTCATTAACTGTCAAGTTTATAGTTTGATGTTCAACACCAAGAATGCAGTCAGCCTGAAGATCTTTTGTCTGTTGATGACACAAATCTGATCTTCTACTTATGTACTGCTGCTGCTGTTGCTTTTTTTGCCAACAGATGGTGCATGTTGGACGAAGACAGCAGGTCCAGAGCTGCAGGCCTGAAACTGCTGACAGTGTGACTCTGTGACTGGGTGACAGTATGTGGGCCTGGATTCAGGTGCTCTGCATTAGTGACACTGTGTGTCCTTGTTTTCTTCTGTTGAGTTGCCACATCGAACAGCACTGTTCCACAGCACCCGAGGCAACTTTATTTCCATCGACTCTACTAGTCTTTAAGTGTGCAAAAGACTCTTTACAACCCACCCAGGAATATAAAATTGGTCTGACAGCAGCAGGAATTCTTCTCTCATACCCGGCCCTTTGTGTCAGTCCACATAAGTGTAAGAGAGCTGAGCCACTATTGTGAGAGTAGATGTAATCTAAAGGGGACTTTCCTGAATACAAAAATGAACACCAGGATACTTGCCCTCGAAAATCCAAAGTTACAGCTTCAGAAAGATTTCATGTGATTTTTTTTTATGGAGGTGTGTAAAGCTTCAGATAACTCAAATTAAAACTTAAAGAGGATTTAACATTAGCCTTGATTTTCTTTTATGTCTGGTTTTAGCAGCTGTGGTTGCAGCAGGTTAAGCAAAGTAGTCCAGATGTTTCTCTACCCAGCCATATTTTCCAGCTCTTCCTGGGTGATCCCAAGGTTTTCCAACACCAGATGAAATATATGAACTGTCCAGCATGTTATGGGTCTGCACTATGGTCTCAAACCAGTTAGACATACTATGAAATCTAGAGCTCATGGCCGTAGGTGACAGTTGTAACTTGCATTGAGCAGTGAAACAGAGGCTTTGCCTTCTTTTCTCCTTCTTCACCTAAACATTACTGCTGATGCCATCTGTCAAACCACCTGTAAATCTCAGCTCCATCTGCATCATTCACATACAAGAACCCAAGATATGTTTTTACTGAGAAAAACTCTTTCACCTGGGGCAGCAAATCACTCCCAAACACGAAGGAGTAATCTGCTGTTTTCCAGCAGAGAACCATAGCTTTAGACTCAACAGCACGCTGCCTCGGTGTGCGGAGAAGGTCACAGTCTGAAGCCAACAATTCCCTGCAGTTATTGTTGCAAGAGATTGGAAGCTATTTTGTGACACAGTTTATTACATGAAAATGAAGCATATTGCTGACCAACGCTTCATGTGCAGTGTGTAAGATAGGGACAGATCTGTGTAGGCGAAATCCTGATGAGCAGCCATGCAGACATACTTACTAGCTCATTACAACAGAATAGAGTCACACTCACAGCAGTGAAGGGCTCAGCACACTGAGGTGAGGGTAAAAATGAAAAGGTAAACAGTGGGGAGCACTTGTCACTTTTAACAGTAACACCTGTCACCATTGGAGATGAACAGATGTCTTGTTCATACAGCTGCTGACTGCTGGAAGTTATGTACTATTTATATATAATTGTAGCACAAGTGTACCTGGTTGACTCCTCCCACCACCAGGAGGCGGTCTCTGATAACAATGGAGGAGGTGGAGCATCTGGGAAAGGTCATGGGAGCCAACCTCTCCCACTTCTTTTTCTGGGGATGAAAGGCCTCCACTGTGTCCAGAGCTGAGGGTTCATGACCTGAAGAGCACAAACACAGCCACAGATATCAAGACACGTCAAAGGTTTGGTCATGGTCGGGCCAAGAGGACGATAGTCTTAGGACATCTATTTGTAGTATTAAGTGTTAAGGAGTTTCTTACTTGTAAAGACCGATTGCGTTTGTTTTCATGAGGTGAAATTGTGCTTGTGCTAATGGTGCTGACAGGACTTTTTGTATGTTTACACTAAAATGCACAGTCATTCTTCCATCGGAGTTCATAGTGGAGGTCACTACATAACCCAACAGTGCCACACACAGACCCAACCATGAACTGTCCGGGTTTTGGTGGAGAACTCGTTGAACCTCAGAACTCATTTGCTACTAATAATAGCTTTTACTTCGCCAATATGGCTATAGGGTTATATTGCTACCTGTTGTTTTGGCATGGTCTTTCCTTTTACAACATGATGAAGACATATTGTTAACAGTGCTTCTCTTAAATAATATCCAACCACATGTGAATTAAGCCAAGCTCGTTAACAGAGTCTGGTGCTCCTAAACTCCTTGATTTTGGATCTTTGTTTTCCTGAACTTCGCTTACACCCCTTGGAAGTGTTTGCCTCATTGGACTGACTACATCCAGTTTCAACCCTCAGTAACCTCTACTTCCTGTTAGCCTCTTTTTTAGTTGTTTGTATTAAAATTGTTGAACTGCATCCACTCTGCTTTCTGTGTCCGCATCTGGGTCAATTCCTCGTGTTCCCTGTTTCCTTAGATGCACAAGTGTCACAGGCTGGGAATATTTTTCCCTCATTTTAACTTGTTTATACCAACTGAATTACAGAGGTTCTATAAGGGCCAACTTGTATGTTACAGGAAATCTAATGAGATAAATGCATCAAGATTTCAATAACATGCTCATAACATTACAGCCCATTAGTGTTCAAGACTTTCGAAACTGTATCATAATCAAGAGCAAAAAAATATGAAACCTGTGATCAAGCAAAGTCATTCATATCAATGGAAGTAAGAAGCCAATAATTTCTTTCATTTAATGATCATGAGCCTATATTTGCAGTGAACACTTTTTGATTTAATGCTTATTTGTTTCCATAACAATCAGTGAACATGAGAGCTGTTCTGACTCAAAAAGTGGTGTACTCCAATTCAAATCGTTTTACCCAATCATATTTAGCACCTTCAACCCATCAAATTGTCTGAACATAAAATATATGACATGAGTGCAGCAAAATCCAACCAATACAAACTGCAGTGTGAAAGCAGCCAACAGAAAGTTAACAGTATATTGTTCTTACCGAGTCCTCCAGCTACCACCATCCGGCCGCGAAGGAAAGCAGCAGCAAAGTCAGCTCTCTTTGTTTTCATCGCCACAGTCTCCTCTGACTTCAACCAGGCTCCTACAGAAGAAGAAGTGACAGCTATAGCGAGCAGATGTGTGTCCTTGTGAGCGCGCAAACTTATGAGCTAGTTGAGGTTGAAGTTGGTGGCCCTGTAATTCTCCCTTGGCCAGACAGGATGCTGCTGAGCTTGTTTTTAGACTGTGACCTGCACAGACGGGTCACCAATAAGCCACCTGCAGCCAGGACATGCACAGCACATACACACACCCTCACACAAGATCATTAAAAGGTTATTACCAAACTACGAACGGAAACGGAGAGGGGACAGGATGGTCGGATTTGGGGTCAGCTGTTGTGAGAGAAATTTGGTGTACTGTTGTCACCCAGCTGGCACATCCTTTTACGACTTAACTTGAATGAAATTTAAATCTGTTGCTTGGTTTGCTTCCAAGTTACCAAATAAGTAAAGGTAAGGAGGGGGTTGAGGGTCCAAGCTGGCTATTCAGACCTTTTAAAGTTTGAGTAAGTCTGCAAAACAAAGTCAGCTAGCAATGTGAAAGCTGCAGTAAATCCGAAAGCCTTAAGGAGCAATGGGTATACTGATCCTAGCTAGAGCGTGTGTTTGTGCATTGAGAGCAGGGCATTACAAATTCTTGAAAAATCCTTTTAGGTGTAAACATGTTACATAGAATTTTATATGATTTCTTTGAAAAAAGGAAGGTTCTGTGTTCAAACAGGAAGCTTGGCACTACTGCAAGCTTTATTTCCTCTTTTCCTTTTGGGCTCTATGTGAGAAAGCATCCATGTTTTACTCTGTTTTCTTCTTGTGTTGTTGATGTGTGATGATAAGTTACTTTGAACAAGAACCAAGTACAAGAGTGGATTTTTTGTGCATGAATCTTTTTTTATTAACGGAGCACACTGAATAAAAAAAACCACACAACCTTCACAGCCTAACAGTCCTAACAGTTTTGTTGTCCATCGCTAATTATCTAATTTATGAAAACTAGACGAGGGGTTACTTTTTATTACAATAATCTCATTTCAATAATATTAGGTCTAAAATGTTATGCATAATCAAGGGTGTGGCTGCTTTAAGTGACAGCTAACTGTGTAAGAGCTCTCTCATAGTCTAGCTGTGAGCTGCAAGGCTGTAAAACGGTGAAGTAGTGACCTCACCGTGGCTGTGTACAGTCTATGTAAGTTTCCAGAGTTCTAAAAAATGTGTCTCTAAGTATTATGAACAGTTTTGCAGTTTTTGGCATCCGATCAGCCTTTAAAGGCATGTATCTGTTCCTCCAGATGGAGATCCTGGATTGTATTTCATCGTCCCTAAACAACAAGACTCCAACCACGCAGCTCCCCTGTTGTTTTAACACAAGGCAGTTTTGGGTGTGAATCCCACTAACGCAGTTGTTCCCACTCTTCCCTCACATCCAAACAAAGCAATTATGGCATCTTTAAACTGAAAACATTCAGGAAAAAAAAGCAGTCGAAAATTCAGGCCTCAAGTCTGAAGGGAGTTACAATTGTAAATAATTACCCCAATTACCTGAGTCAGGACTGACAATGAGGACAATTTTCCTCAAACCTTATGTGGTCCGAGCAGAGGTGACATGTTCATTACACCCAAAGATGAAGAACTCCAGAAAATAAAAAAGTCGACTTGAAAATAGAAAAAGTTTCCTTTCTTTACTTTTAGGTTTTGTTGCTGCCAAGTGTTGTTTATCTGAAAGAAACCCAGACTGGAGAGAATCGTGACAGAGCAAGAAAGATAACTTCATTAGGGAGCTAGGGAGGGTGAGGATGGATACGCAGAAAAGAAGATAGAGAAGAAGACAAAAAGCTACAAAAACTTTCTTTGCCCTTTATCTTTGTCGATCTGCTATTTCTTTTTTCTAGATATAACTCATACACTTTTTTCTTTTCCTCAGGCTTTTTCTTCTTTTTTCTATCAGTTTTCTCTTCCTCAGTCTCTCATTATCTTCTTCTTTTTCCCCCCCTCTCTTCCCTCCAACTTCTTCTTCATTTGTTTCAGTCTGTTTCTTAAACAAGAGGCAGAGACAACAAGGTGGAGAGAAACAAATAGAGGCAGAGAGAATGAAAGAGATAAGTAGCCAGATGGTGAGCCTTTCTGCATTCTGCAGCAGTGTGTAATGAATAGATGTGTTTCCCCTTCCAGTCTGCTTAAATTACAGAAGAGAACAGAATAGAGATCACAGCTGGTTGTCCATTCTCCTCTGTTCTCTCAGAGAAAATCCTGCTGTCAGATATTTCAAACAGGTAAATACCACAAAATCAAGACGTTAAATCAATTGCAGCAGTTTTGTTGTGGAGTTGTTGTGCGTATCCCAATGTAATGCATTGGAAAAGGCATTAAAATATTAATATTTCCATCAATAATGGTCTTAATTATATTTTCTTTGCCAAAGTGACCCTGGTATTAATGAGATACTGCCCTGTAAGGTATCCATTATCATTAAATAATGGATGACATTGTGGCCAGAACTGTTCAATGTGCAGCCTGAGATCCACTGTGCTAGACAGAGATGTTGACGTGATAAAATATGTGGCTGCCAAGCATTAGCATGTTGGCGCTGGCAGAAAAAGCCTTGACTGAGCGCAGCCTCACAGGGTTGCTAGTACGGCTGTCGACTCTTGCTTTTTAACAAGCAAGCAAGGGACAGCCATAAGCATAAATAAATAAACAAATGGATAAAAGAAATTGTTTAGGCCCCTTTATAAGGATATAACCATGGCAACAACTGACTGAGACATGACAATGTCCCCCTTTGTATTACTATGATACCTGTTCATTATTGTTGTGACTGAATGCAAATCAGTGGGTCCACAAAATACCCTGCACTTTACTCTGAAACCATCATTATACCACCTTTTTTTCTATTTTATGTTCTACTGGACACTTGGAAAATACTGTAATATTGCTTATTTTTAATAACTATCTCTATTCTATTTATTCTATTATTTCTCATCAACATCAAAACACAGTGGATTTTTTTGTAATTAGTGCTCACAATGTTACAGGCTGGATTTCCTCTTGAAATGCCAGTTTTGTCAATACATCACTCTGCAGATCTGTGGTCCAATCCTCCGAGACCAAGTTTCAACTGAAGACCTTATTGTAATTTGCTGTGGAGGGATTGCACAAGGCGTGCAAAGATTTTCTTTGTAGGATGCATTATTCTACTCTGGAGGAAAGAACAAAGAGGGGGTGAGAAAAACAGGGGGGAGAATATATATATAGAAAAAGAGAGACGATAGAATAAGGGAGGTGAGGCAATTCTCTAAAGACTGGGCTTTGTAGTCCGTGCGGGAGCAATTTGGTCCAAAAGCTCTCCTCTGTAATTGTCCATCATGATTAAAACTCGAAACGGATGGTGATTGGTTCTCAGTCTTTGATGGATTCTGTCTGTCTGTCTGTCTGTCACATGTAAAATCTCAGACACTGTTGATTGCACAGACGAGCCTTTTGAACAGAATCTCACCATCATATTAAAGCATTTTTAATTAACACATATTGGCACACTCATGACTGAGAGAAGATGATAAACGCTCTGTTGTAATTTCTGCTTCATCCCATCCTGCTTTGGTTTTTACCACCTGAATAAATTAAGTATCGACAAAATAGAATACATTTGTTTCCAGCTGCCCCGGGGAGGGGAGGCTGCATCATTTTTAATATTTTCTTTCTTGACTTCTAGTAAACATTTTTCTGTACTGGATGCAGCAAACAGTAGAACACATAATTCTAGTTAATTTAACTAGTACAGACAGGCTAAGGAGAAAATTTAAAGAGTCTCTTTACTCAAATCACAAAGCACTTCCCTTTCAATTTCTTAGAGAGCCACAGGGTTTAAAACTGGCACAAACTCAGGAACTTTGTGCCTTCCTATTTAAGATTTCATTGCATCACCATGAAGATGAAGTAAATTAGTTCAACAACAGATTAAAAAAAAATGCACTGAGTTGCAATTTTCACACACGGATACTATTTCTGCCTTCGCAGGTAGGCAGGAAATTTCAGCGTTCCACATGAGAGAAAATGAAAGTTGACAAAAATAGACACAAATTACCTTTAGTTATTACCAGGCCAACAGTGATGCACCTTTATGAGCAGCAGCTATTTATTTGTGGACGATTTTGGCCCTGTGTTTTAGGATGTTCTCTAAGGCTGTATGCAGCCTGAGAGGAAGACTGCAAGTATTATTCAATTGTATGTTTTATGATTAAGAAATTAAAGAATTTCTTTTAGAATGATTAAATTTGCATCAAATATCCTCCTGAAAAGTGGCTATGGTTGATTAGAAACCTAGGACAATTGAGGTCACTGTTCAAGACTCAACTGTCAAATCTGTATCAAACCCCTAAACGTTTATGAATAGTGAGTGCATTCATAACATAACAATTTAGTCCACCTTGCATTTCCAATTTTTATACTATAAATATTATAGAAATATTCTTTGGAAATGCCAAGTAAATACTTAGTACTCACTCAAACAGCAAATTAAGTTATTCTCTGTTTTGATTCACGCACCTTGTCTATTGTTCTCTTTATTCAAACCTGTCAAATGGTATATTTGTTTTGTCAGTAACCTAATATAACAGTAGTTGCATCAAATGCCGCAAAATCCCACAGCAACAATAACTGCAAGAGCGGGAAACAGCAGAGGAACTGAATTCATACCTTGGTTTAATTGATCATTATAGGATCCTGAGTTCTTAAAGTAGTTCATCACTGGAGTTTTTGGGTAAAAGCTGCTGTGGTGGAAACAGGCACTGTCCAGCAATGCAGATGGTTTGTGTGGTATCCACAGCACTTACAACCCCTCTGTGCTGTGGTGAGGCAAATATTTTGGAGAGTGACACTCCAAACCATCTGCATGGCTGGAACCACGAAACAAAGCCAAGACTTATCTTTTCCTTAATTTGGGTTCACTGACCTTTCAGGTTTTTCATTTTCTGTTTAAATTTTCTTTCACAGCTCCACTCTTTGTGTTTACTCCGTTTCAAGACCTAACAGGCACATGTCTTAATTCTGGCAATATGGAGTGTAACAGTAATGGAATATCACTGTGTGACAGCAGATTGCATGACCATGCGTGTGTGAAAAGATATTGCTGCAGATGGATAATAAAGCAATCTGTTTCTGGATCTTGTAATTTAAAGCGCTCCTCCTCTCCAGCCCTCCCTCCCCAGCTCATCTCCCATCTCATCTCCACCAAAATTAGATTGTAGAAACGAGGTTCGGCTGCCTTCCCGGTATGTGTGTGTGCATGAACATGTGGACATGCACATCAGCACTTGTGTTTGTATGTGTTTGAAGGCTCTCACACATACAAGGTTAACTTTTTCCCCAATATCACACATTAACATTACCAAATTTATATTCCTCTTTTGTTGACTTTTTTCCAGCGATCCCGATGTGTGACCAAATATCCAGCTGTCTAAAATGACTTATCGATTTTTCCTCTCCCATTTCTCCTTCTGGTCCCATCTCAATTTGTTCACCTGTTATTATGGAGTGTCTTTTCTGGATTGAGGGATAAGTCATTTCGAGCTGTGGGACACAGAGTGTGCACGGAATTAAGAGGGGAATGAGCCTGTTTGAGCAGAAAAACTGTCTCTCTCCACGGGAGGGTAGATGTTGAGGGATGCCTTATATGACAGTTGTTAAATGAAGATGGATGCTGTCATTTGCTGGTGTCAAAAAATAAATTATCTGTGGAGGATGCCCATAATTTGTGTGATAAAAACCTAAATTAACCAGGTGAAATATAATGACTTTGTCATGCAAATGTAATGATCAGGTCTTTCATTAATTTTCAAAGAGGAAAAGTCTAAAGACATGGGAAATATCCATATTTTTATTTAAGGCAAGAAGAATGGAGAGACATCTTCTGTTGTTAGCTACCAGTATAAACGAGGACTCAACCAAATCCAGAATTGTACTGTAGTGACAATGTTGATGTTAAATTAATGAAACAAATGAAGCAGAACTTGATGGGTGGTATCATTAATTCAAGCATTCTTCTTCTACCTACATTATCCACAATGCAACTGCAAAGCCAAAATTTAAGCTAGAGATTTGGATGTGTTATGCTAGTAGTAGCGAAAGGAATATTACCCAAAAGTCTCTAGGGTCTTAAGTTTAAATCAGTCTGCAGAAAAATGACCCCAGAGTCTCTGGGCTCAGGATTAGAAGCCGGTTGCACAATTCTACAAACTAATCTTTTAAAGTGCCACCTTCAGATTTTTTTTTCATATCCAACTTTTATTCTTTAGCCCCTAAAGACAGCTGACTCATCACTTGAGGCATTATACTGAGCTCATAAAACTTTTTTAATAAATGCAGTGGTACACATTAAGACCAGTGAACAGACTCCCATGTGTGAAGCTAAATAAAAAAGTTAAATAAAAAATTTTGAATATGTAAAAGCATTTTGATGGTTTTATGGGGAGTAACTTCCTGAATAGTTGATCCGCATTGACATTTCTAGGCATGTACAGTGACTATGCACAGCATCCCAAAGTCTCATAATGCCAGAAGGGTTGCTAGAGTCTGACCCTTTGTGCTTGTACAGAAAATCAAACCAAACCTTTTTTAACCATATCTGTTAACAGAAGAGGTTGCTGTTTTGCCATTTCTCCACTTACATGGAGGTTCTTACATGGATGATATGGATGTGAGTATTGGAAATTCCCTTTGACACTACTCAAAATGCTTGATCAGGTATTGGCCAGTGCACTAGTCTATGTTTTAATCATCTGGTCTGATCAATACTTTTTATCAGTCAATGCATTAAGTTTAGGTATCAGTATTAGTATTGGAGAGGAAAAAAATGCGACTGGAACATCTCTCCTCCCATCTGTATTTTAAGCACAGCTAACAGAGACTTAATTTTTTATTAAAGCAAAATGACAAGAAAAATCAAAATGTAGAACTATTTCTAACTGAGCATTCAAAGTTTTGGAGACAGAGCTGAATGTAAAGCAGTGCTATGTGCTGTGCACATGCCTCCAAAGTCCTCAGTCCCTCCTCATATTCTGTCCTCATTCAAACTTTTCACTGGAATTATATCAGGCTTAAAATAACTCAGGTATTCAAAGGCATTTTTTGACTGTTTATTACAATTACATTTCAGATTAGTAGTTAGATTTCCCATAAGACTTTTGAACAGTAGTCCTTGTGATCACAGTGCTGTTATCTACGACAGATGGTTAAATAGAGTTTTGAAAAAGGGTTTCGAGGTATTTGGCACTTTCAGACGGTGATGTAGAATGAAAACGATTTTAACTTCTATCTAATTTCTTTAAATGCTTTTAGTCTATGCTGTAAGTTCAAGAGACTGTTGATGCTAATACCAATATTTTTGAATTTACTGCACATCACCTGCTGCTACCTGCAATGTTATATATTGTATTGTTCGTTTTATATCTGTTTAAAATGAATTTACATTTTTATTTGTGCTGCTACTGGGATTTCTGCTGGATAAATAAACATGGAATAAACTAACAAATAAAAATACATTTAGATGCAACTAATCTTTAACTTTATGTACAATTCCAATATAGTTATTTTAAAAAATAATAAACTTCCATGAAATCACATAAAAGGGAAAAATCTGAAGGAAAGTGTGTTTCCATACCTTGGTTGGTGTCAAAAATGTTGACATTTTTAGTGAACTTGGAGCTCTGGTGACCTCCTCCCTGCCGCAGCCCTCCGAGCAGACACATCCTCCCAGCTGTGTCCCATATCACACCCCCATATGAACGTTTACATGGCATCATGGGTAATGTAGCCCAAGAACGAGTGTCTGTGTCATACACCTCGAAGACCTTAACTGGTCGCTTACACTGACGCCCACCTATAAGACAGCATAGAAAAAATACCACTCATCATAACTGTGTAGAAGCTCATAGAGTGCCTTTTTAAATTGTCAGAACTTATTTGTGTTGTTTAGCACACAAAGCAACTGGTGTGGTACAAAACACAACCACATGGGTGTGTGTGTACCTGCCACATAGAGCTTGTTGGCCAGCAGATGTGTATTGGCATCGTATCGTGGGGTTGGCATGGGAGGAAGTAGCGCCCACACGTCCTTTCGAAGGTCATACTGCTGCAGGATGCTGCGAGGGAGCAGGTCAGCACCCATGCCCCCAACAGCCAGAGCCCTGCCATCTACACACACACACAAACACAAATACACAGAGCCAGAGCTCCCAGTTTGAGTATTTGAGACATCTATGCATGAAAACCTTTTCTAAATGTCCCTTAAATCAGTCAAACAATAACAACCTGCTCAGTAATAATCAGCTGTAAAAGACCAGTTGCAGATGACAGAAACATCTCATTTACACTTTTTTTTCCCAAAGTGCTAAAAATCTGCAAAGCTTGAGAGTTTGTGACGAGGCAGGAGACTGTGACAGACATGGAAAGGACAGTGAGTACAGCAACAGAATAAAAATTGCACGTCTGGCACTTTGGCATGACACCTCTAGCATAAGAATGGAAGTGGGTTGATGCAAGAGAAAATCTCAGCTTTAAATGGCAGAATGAAGAGAAAAAGTGCTGCAGTAAAGTAATATCCATTTTAATAACAGTTTTCTTAAATCTATTCCTGTTTTTTCAAGTTTTGTGTACATCGCTTTACTTTTAATACTAACCTCAATACATCTATGCTACATAAGTAAGAAAAATTTAAAAGCGAAGTTTCGAAAACACTTTACATTCATTTCAGGTAATAGTTGAAATATTCAGGTAAAGCTTATTACCTGAAGTTCATTAACTAATATCTGGAAAATAATGATTCCACAAATGTCAATGTAAATTACATCCTTTAGTCAACTGGGTGACTGACCATCCATTTTTAAAAAAAAGCATATTTATATTAATTTCGGCCCATTGATTCTTTTGTCAGACTATTTGTCATTTTTTCAGTTGCTGGGGATGAGTTCGTAGATGGAACTGCAAGCAAAGGGCTTGGGGATTGATTGGTCCGGGAGATGGAGAGGGCAGCGAGATGGAGCCCATATGCGGCCAGTAAGTCTGTGCGTATCCAGCATCTATCTGTGTTCGTGTAGAGACTGACGAATGTACCGCTGGACTGAACACAAACCAATCCAGAGCTGAAAAGATGCTCTCTGAGCAGACTGTTTATTTATGTAGACTGCTGGACTCGTCCCAAGACGGGAGAATAAATCTAAGAGTCCAAGCCTCAAAATTGCTCCATTGACATGAAAAGGGAAAACTTATCCAGGACTGCTTGGTTAAAATTCATTGTATTGAACTGATGTTTGAAGTGTTGTTTAAACACTTTCAAACTTATCTGAAGATCACCATGAATTTGGGTTCTCTGAGTTTGTTCTCTGCACTTAAGACCCAAAACTTACTCATGTTAATTCACTTGAAATACTCATACTAATGCATTTTCTTAACAAAGACATCATTCCACATTTTTTGAGTAGTTGAGTACTGACAGTGAAGAATAATCAGAGCACAAAGAAAAAGTTTGAGATCAAAATGAATCAAATGCAAAGCTGAGGCAAGACATATGGTGTAGAAAAAAACCTAAAACTATCGTCCTTGGTGTGTAACTTCAATGCACCGTAAGATTCATGCTGCATCCAGACTGTGACCAAACTGACTGATGTGTCACTGTTTGAATTTAATCAAAAGATTACAGCTGTGCTCTAATATCGCACTAAATCTCGATTCCTACTGGGGCTTGGCCATGCAATGCTTTTATACTGGAAATGTCACAGTTCACCTTTGACAACTGGCAGACAAAATCATATTTCGAGCAGGATTCTGAACGGAATGTAGAAACTGACAATCCTCATAGGAAAATATCACACTAATGTCATGTAAAAAAAAAAATCCTGAATTTAAATTGAGTTTGTACAATGCAATTAACAGTAAATGCTATTATATAAATAACTCATAGCAGAAAAATACTGTATCATGTGTTATTTTTGGTATATTTTTACATGTATTAGCATATATTCTTGTTCATAATAACAAAGCTCAGTCTCATTAAATCAAATACATATGGATTAGGAAACAAAAGAGGCACGATGCTCAAAATATACTGGGTTGATAAGCTAATGATGAGCTAATGCTCTGGATTTATTGATGCTTTGGTAATTTATGATTTTTAACTTTTTGTGTGACAGTGTTTCTCTCTCACACATGCTTTCACTTTTCATGTAGTACTGCTGATAATATGCACATTATACAAAGGAACTATCTAAATGAGTAACTTAGTGAAATAAGATAATATGACCTGCCATGGACACATTTTCTTATTTCTTATATGAACAAGGGTTTCTTCTCTGGTTTCTGACTGCTGTTTCTAAATAAATAAAAGCTTTTCTGAAACTGTCTTTTTTTGCCAAATAACTATTCATATGTTGTACAGAATAGTAGTGTTAAACTAAAAGGAGATTAAACCAAACAGTATACATATAGTTACTATAGACAATGTTAGAGTGTGTACCTTTGACTGTGATGGATACACCCATCAAGGCCTCCCGCAGGGCGCTCCTCTTCCTCCACCTGCCCTCCTCGATGTTGTACATCTCCACCACTTTCAGGGGGCTCTGGTCTTCTCCAACTCCTCCAACCACAAGAATTTGTTTTCCCAGCACTGCAACAGCTGCACCAGCACGAGGAGTGGGCATGGGGGGCAAGTTTATCCACCGGTCCCCCTGCAAACAGGGACAGGCAACTGTATTGAGGCAAAGCAGTTACAGATGAACCCCCAGATGATGAAGCACAGGTCAGCTGTCGCCAAATCTGCTCATGTTTAATAATTCAAGCAAGTTAGTCTTTGGTAGAAAATAAAGTGTTATATTTCGACATCACATTCCCTTGCATACATGTGACACACTCACCAAGGGGATGGCACACAGGACAGAACAGATGTTGCACTGATGTTACATATGTCACACAAACAACACGCACAATTTTTCAAACAGTTTATCAGAAAGCATTTCAGCTTCAGTTGCAGCATAGCTACAAAAGTTTTCCTTATACTGGAGGCTGAATTCTTGCTAAGTTTTGCTTTTCTGCATCTTCAGCACCTGGGTGCTGGGATTTGCATTGCATTTACAGCTAGTTTATTAATTTCCTCTGACATTGTTTCCAGTGCACAGGGTAAATGTAACAGCACAATTCTGAATGTTTGTGTGAATGTGTGTTAAATCTGATTTTTTTTGTTTTTATTACTATGAATTTTTTTTCTTTTTTTGCAATTTTACTTTTGTGTGTCTCCAAAGTGCTGTTGATCTGACTCATCACTTGTCATGTTACTTACTAGTTGAGGACTGTCTATTTTAATTTGAAAAACAGAAATATCAGATAGTGTCCAGGCTGCATTTATTAGGTACCTCAGGAGAGTAGAGCTCCAGGCCGGGGCAGGGCCTCCCAGCAGCATCGCAGCCCCCCATCATATACATCTGCCCCCCCACCTCAGACAGAGTGTGGTAGACTCGGCCACTGGGCAGTCGTGCCAGGCTCTGCCAGTGAAACTCCTGGGTTGAAGGTATGGCCATGGCTCACCAAAGCAGGGAGGGATGAGAGGAGAAGATCCAGAGTCAGGGAAGGTTTGAGGGAGGATAGATCAGGGGGACACAAAAAGATGGAGGTGTCGGAGACTGGGGTCAGATCCCAGGGTGACGGGAGGTTCGTTATTTTGGATGTGAAGTGGATTGGAGTGTAGGGAGTGTTGGATCAGTTCAAGGCCAGGCTGAATTCTCCTCTCCTGGGGATTCTCCACTGCCTCACACAGGATCCTGCAGAAGACATGGAGGGAAAATGGATGGAACAGTGAAACATACAGCAGATTTATTTAATATATTTTAGTTAGGAGCAGCTTGTTGTTTTTGTTTGCTCAATATGCAGCAATGCAGTAGACGTGTGCAGTAGCCTTTAAGATGTTTGCACTCATACAGAAGGCAAACATTAAAACATTTCGAGTGCATCCCATCAGCAGCACTGCGAAGTAACTTAGTACATTTACTGCAGTAATTACATACAACTTTACATTGTAAGCACTTTCTGGTAATTTACGGCCAATTTCCGACAGTAACATACTGTATTAATGTAATACAGTTTCGTACTGTAGTTTGCAATGCATTGTGGGCTGTTCAACATGAGGCAACAACGCACAGGCCTTTAACAGTATGTTAATGTGATGAATTACAGTAGACTACAGTATTTTTTAAATTTAGCGCGTGCCAAACTTGTGAGGGAAATTTCTCCTGCGTTGGGGATGAATTGCTACACATAAGCAAGAAGTCTTGCTTCCTCTGCATCTATCGGACCGTGCATCTACAGATTGACTGCACTACTGTTAACTGAGTCTAGAAAAAGTGCTAGAAAAATCATCATTACATATGAGAGTAAAAAATACAATTCAAACCTAACATTGTGCTGCTGAAGAGTTGTCCTGTCCTGGCCAACACGTCACATTTTATAGACGCGAGAAAACATCTTACATATAATCAAACAAAAAAAACCATAACAAAACAGCACAAAAACCAAGCAATAAAAAAAAAAATGGCCATGAACCATAATTACAGGAATTACATCATGCAAAACTCTATACTACGTTGCTATGCTTTGAAATTTTTAGCTAGAATTTAAGTTTAAAATTATTCACCTCTGTGTTAAGGAGTTGCAAGGATCGATCCCCAGGACAATGACAGTAATGAATCCAAATGAGATTTTACAAAAGGACCCCTTAAACCACTCATACACTGACAGACACCACAGCCTTCTTAATGTCCTGGTAGTCTCGTTATTTAGGCATTTACTTAACTATCAGCATATTCAATCAAACAATCAAATCCTAACATAAACACAAGTTTATAACAGTTATGTGATTAGCTCAGCTTCCTGTCCAAACTTTTAAATTGTATGATTATACATCATGACCAGGAAGTGAACTTACCCCGACCAGCTATATAACATGAAGAAGATATCAAAATAATAACACTACACTGGAGCGATTCAAAATTTGTGGAAACAATCCTATACTTTTATAATATTATATTAAAGCCCAAACGTCTAGACCACAGAAACAAGTAATAAAAAAGCTCTGGATACCTTATCCACAACAACACAAATTCAAAGAGTAAATAGGAAACACACTTAAGACTAATTAAGGAACAGATGCTGCCAGCTAGTTTAGCAATACTCCTTTAATTAAAAAAAAAAAAAAATCCTTTAATTGAGCTTAAAGCTCAAATAGTCTTGATATTAATCTGTGCATATTAAATATACAGGAAAGGCTATTAAAAGGAATAAATCCACTGCCAGTACTACAATGCTACTCACTTAAAGCAATGGTTTCAACTGTTATGTGGTCTTAAATTTTTATCAATTCAATAGGGGAGAAAATTTCTGTCATTATCATGAATAAAGTTAACTTTAGCTTAGATTTCCAACAAGGTGCAAAACTCTACTTAACAATTCACTTGTTATGTCACTGAAAGTTTATTTTTAAAGTCAGAATTACTGAATAATTTGTCTCATTAACATGAATCATCCAGCCTTGGAGCTACTAAAGTGTCTTATTTTCAAATTTAAGAAATACTGCTATTTGCTTCGTGAACATACTGGACTGTCCTGTCACATAATGTAAAAGTCCAATGAGACAAAGTGCCATGCATCTCATGAAATACTTTTGGAGTATGCTGATCTCTGATAGCAAGTTCCAGGGTACCTACCTTTCCCTTTAACACTACATCACTTTGACTGTGTGCAACTGTGAATCAAAACATCCTCCTCTTCCACGCTCTGCTCAGATGAGTAGAAGTTGAATTCTAGTGGAAATGAACTGATGCAACGTCTCCCATGCTTAGGTTTCCTTTCTTATCGTTGGGATGTCGGACGCTGCTGTTGTTTTTTCCTGTGTCATCCCTCAGGAGCTTTCTGTTTCTTGCGTGTAACCCACTTCTCCTGCCTACGTACGGTTTCCAGCAATGAACGGGGGAGTAAGTCTCTCATCGACGTGGGAGGAAACACTCAGAATAAACCCATGATGCACTGCAAACCCAACTCCGACTACATCACCTTAAACGCACCCTGTACCATAATCCTATGTGTCATACAGGGAGGCATAACACTAGTCATTACTGTCAAAGTCAAATGTGTTTAGAGGAGGTCACAGCGAAGAGATTTAAGTGAAAATCTAACCGCTGTAAAATTGCCCAGCTGTGATTTAACACAGTATCTCAGCAGATTACCCTTTGAAAGCTTTACATCTCTTTTAACCAAACGTCTCCCCTCCTTCCAAACCTCGCCCTCCGTTCGTCTCTCTTTCGTGTTACTGCCACGCTTTATCTACCTGCCATACCTTTGATCATCTTACAGACGGAGGAATAAAGGACAAAGGGGGGAGATAAGAGGACTGTCCTTCAAAATAAAATCGCCCCCATTTCAGTGTGCGCGGCTGGTTGCCGTAGCAACAGCTAGGCCTTTCCCCAGAGCCCAGATTTTTGTTTTTTTTCATTTCTTTTGCACATGATTGCTTATCGCTTGGTTTGCTGTTAATAATGGCTTATGAAAAATGATGAAAAACAAATAAAAGTGGTTGCTCTCCTATAGGCTGACCCCGGCAGGCGTGCGCTTGCTAACAAGGCAGGGTAACTCTCCAGGCCCTCACAGAGTGCAATAATTGCAATCTGTAACCGATTTGGTTCGCCTCATCGTTTTTTTTAATTAACTGCTTGAACAGCTTGAGATCAACAGTAAGCCCACCAGCATCATCTGAAGTCATTTACAATCAGCGTGCCTCCTACTTGAAACTTTTAATTAGATACCATAGTTACTCTCCCTCAGCTACCTTCATGCAGAGGCCGTCTCTAAGTGTAAAGCCACAAAAAGCTTCATTCATTAAATAAAGCATGATGAAGTGCATGTTAATTTTGCATCATATCTTATCATTAGTGCCTTATCAACCTTCCATCCAAGCATAAATGACAATAAACATCAGTTATGATAAACAGGTTGCAGCTGAGTAGGAACATCTGAACTTGGTCTGTTGGATCTTCTGCTCATGAACTTTAAACACATCAAAATGCAAATAGTGAGATTGCAAAAGCTAACCCGAAGCCAAGGCACAAATCCAGTTAGTAATAACATTTGGTACAATAAATTGGAATATTTGAGATGACTAAACTTGATCCAAGTGCAGTGCAATGTGAGTTAATCCTTTATTAATCAGAGCTGGAAGGAGAATATGCAGCATTACTCTTCCCCAGGAAAGACTCACATTGAAGAATCAGATTAAATTAGCTCTCACATTTATAGTATCATTTTATTCATTTTTCATGATGTCGTTTTCAGTTGTTTCATGGGAAACACTTTCCAAATGAATCTCTCAGGTTAAAATTTAATAAAATGAGTTCTATCAAAAAAAAATTTGAAGGTAAAACTTCTCATAGGTCTCCACTTGTTATTCTACAAACTTGCATAACTGGTTGGATTAAGTCATTGTAAAGCAATGGGAGCCAATCAGATCCAAGTAATTTCATGTGTGATATGATCTTGGATATTATTATTATTAAGCTATTAATTTTTTAATAACTGATTATAAATACACATTACATTTTAAGGAACTTAAAATTTGAATAAGTTATTTTGATTGAGGTACTTTGAACTTTTACTTTCACAATTTATACCAATAAATTTGGCACATTTGTTTCTGTAAACATAGCTTTCTTTGATGCATTTTGGTCTTTTGTCTGTACACAAATTGAATTTTAAGTCAATTAAAACTGATTTTTTTCTAAAATTCTTTCCAGGATTATGTTATTCACAAATTCTGTTTGCAGTGTGGATGTGCAAATAGGTAAAACAGGGTATTGTGGCTCATAAGGTTATAGTCTTATCGCATTTGTTTACTAATGTTGCCAACAGAACTTTTCATGCTTGCGGATTTGTACAGGCACTCTCTCACTATTGTACTACTACTACTTCAACAAACTTTACTATCCAACACTCTCAATCTATAGTATCCAATGCTCTGGGCACTAATTTTAAAAGAAAACCAGTCAAATGTCTTTTTAATGTTAGGGTTAGCCATACCTATAGCTTTTTGAGACTATTGGGGTGGTGACATGATTTAACTTTGTGGTTATATTGCCATCTGTTGGTTTAGTAGGGTCATAACAGCATTCTAATCGTTTTAATGTGTCAACTTCTTTTTTTTTTTTACAGTGTTTGGGAGGCTGCGATTTTTATTATGAATAACAGAGGGAAAACCCATTTTAAGTAATACCTTCGTATTTTATGGACTAGATCTCAAACAGCGAATGGTTGCTGTCATGGCTGTGGTTCAATAAACTTTTAGCTTGTTGTTCCTTTTTGTTTCTGTCTGTTCACTGCTGCCAAAGAGGATGTCTTTCAGAGACCTCTGACACTGATGAAATCAGCTCCTGTATCTTTTCTTCTTTAAATTAAAGACATGTGGCAGGCAGTCAAAAGTGTTACAGGCTACAAAAGCAGGAACACTCCCATCATGTATGAGGCCATGTTACCAGACGAGCTAAACACATTTTATGCTCACTTTGATCTCCTCAACAGAGTCAGCTGTAAAGTCTACTCCGCCTCCAGAGGACCGGCCACTGTCA
>JAQNCA010000014.1:25075514-25094086 GCA_029783725.1 Acanthurus tractus
AAGACTTAAACCAGCTTAATGCTGTTCCTTTAATGCCAACTGAATGTTGCAGTCTCTGCAGAAGAATATGGTGGTCAATCGTGTCAAATGAAGCACTACGATCTAACAGAACAAGTACAGAGTATATCCCTCCTAAAGTTTTTAGAGATGTTTATGTGACTCTTTTACAAAGTAATGTAAAGCCAAGGCCAAAGTCCCAGATGGAGTTATGGCTGACCTGTGCCAATGCTTGTGTTGTGTCATCATGCGGCCTCTTATGGATAGTTATACAATCTAACTCCTGTGTCCAGTTGCCCAGCCAAGTATGGAGGCCCAAGAGTTGTTCCCACAGTTGACCACACTACTTACCTCTATCTGTGAGTCATGACTATCTTGTTGGACTTCAGCTGGGAAGCACATTTGTGTTGCTTCTGCTGCTGCCTGCCTTGCGTTCTGCACTGACTCTGCCTTTGATATTCAAATGTTTTTTATTGTGTTTTAAAACATTTACATATCATACATTAAACATTGTACCAACATCTGCATCTTACCCACCCCACTCCCCTAGGAGACTGGCCAACACAACAAAAGAGTGAAAAAACAATACCAGTAAAAATATGATCAAAAATATCATGAATGGCATTAAGTAAATAAAAAATAAAATGAAAATAAAAAATGAAGTGCTTCTGAGGCATTATTATAGAAATTATTATCAAAGACGAGGCAAAGTAATAATACTTTATCGAATTTCTTAACCCAGCCCTAAGTGGTATATGTAAGATTTTTTTTTTTTTTTTTTTTTACACTACCTCAACCTTGCCTGTTGGACCCTGCAGCTAAGCATAGGAGGGAGCATGATTTCTAATCATATAATATAAGTTGTCCCACTGAATGAGATGAGACAGCAAGAGGCTAACCTAGGTTTGAAACAGAGATTAAGATCTTTATGAGCACAACCAAAAACTGACAGGTCTGGATCTATGGTTTCATTAGCACTGATTAATAGAGTTTTAAAAATGTGTTCTCAAGTCAAACTAAAATGGCCCCTGTAAAGGTGTCTCAAGTAAAAGTGAAGTTTGCATTTAAGAAATCTACTTAAGTAAAATACTAGTAATAAATTACTCAAAGTACAACTTTCCTTTCCTTTTAATATGGATTTAAAATCCTTTTTTATGATTAATTACGATAAGCTACAAGTTAACTGTGATGCTTTTGCAGTTGGACCCCAAGGCAGAGACAGATGGAGACAAGTGTAGAGATTTATGAAGTCTTTAATCACTCAAAACAAGGCAAAAATGACAAGTGGTGAGGGCAGGGGGCTGGCTGACTCAGTGGTGGCATTTGGCTGGCTGGCTGATGAAGAGCACGTGGAATAAACATAGGAGCACTGGATATGCTGAGCCAGGGAGGCAGCGAGACACACAGGCGAAACTTAACACAAAGGAAGAACAGGTTAGAGCGGGCAACCACTAAACTTGAGAAACTGAAAAACACTAATAAAACAGAGCATTATCAAACTGGACGTAATAGTCTGGCACCAGAGTAATGCTCAGACCAGGCTTTTATGGAGCAGGTGATTGTCGATTGATTGAGGCCAGGTGTGTCTTGTCTGCAACTGCAGGTGCCTCCTGCCAAACACACACACACTAAGGGGAGGAACAAAGGAGGTAGAGGGTGTGGAAAAAGAGATCACTGCGAAAAAAAACAGAATCAAAACACAGACCAAAATGAAACCCTGACGTTAATGTTGTTAACATATCAAAGCTGAATGTTACAAATAAACATAGATAACGTTAGCTAGCTAGCTACATCTTCACCTACAGTATGTGCAACTTACTTCAAGGTGCTTGCTGAGGTTAGCAGAGGAGTTTTCAGACACTGAGATCTCAGTGTTCGTCAGGAGGTACAGCATGCAGGATTCTGCAGTCTGCAATATCCCAGGTGGATTCAAATATAAAAAGCCTGACCTGTTCACATGCTCTGACAGTCTCAGACTATTCCTGTTTATTCCTGTGAACCACACTGAAGATGTTGCCTCCTACAGTGAAGACCAATGACCACTGGACTAGGTGTGTAAATAAAGTTGGTGACTTTTCTGAAAATTGATTTGATATGTTTTTCTAGGTTGACTCCTACCACCTTAAACCATAGACTTATCAAGTATTCCTCATGTTAAAATTTATGCTGGAATGTGGAATAAGTCCTCCAGTAAATTCACTGATAGTTAAACAGTTTTTACACATATGTGCATCAGTGGCTTAAATTTGACTTGCTTGGTGTTGTGCTTGAGGTAACTAACAACTGCTGTAAATCTTATATGCATCAGTGACTTGCTGGAGACCAAGCCTGATGTCACCTATTGCCCGTTGGTGTAATCCATGCAGCTGGTCATGTGTGGTCATGTGCAGAACTGATCTCACCAGGTTTGTACACAAGTGTCAATCAGAGACAACCCCCTCAAGCTCATATACGTTCACTTTATCAAGCGTTCTTGTCAATCCTAAAGCCATCCATAAGTGCTCTCCACACTGGAACAGCTTGATGTAGTGCTGCTGATTGGCCACCATCTGCTGTTGTTTACTGACCTGTTTGCCTGAACATACAGTGCTTGTCTGCGTTCTGATGCACACTGCTTTGTCAGAACAGCAACAAGTATGCTATTTATTTTATAAAATTTCATTTTAACTTCACCCAAAGTTAATATATGAACTTTTCAACCACCCTCTCTATGACTGGACAAGGCAAGATGAACAATGTGTTTACCTTAATATAATGATATGTTTATAAATCCAACATGTTTGTCTAATTCAAATTTCTGATTTTGGATTGAGCTCTTGTCTCAACACAAGAAGTGATTAATCAGGACTAAAGAGTAAAAGTAAAAGCGAAAAGTTGTACATCAGTTAGCATTTTGGAATTTGTCCCAGACACAGACTTTAGGGTGTCACACTGTGGAGGCTCTGTTGTTTAGTTTGCTGCTCATTATCCAACATCCAGCTGATCCAACTCCGTGGATCAGCTGGTGCCAAGGCAGCTTCTGGGCTGGCTGGCACCTCTTCAGTTCATGGGCCTGACAACGTTTCTCCTGTTCGAGGATCAGCCGACCACACTCCCATTCCTGGACTGGTAAGTACATGTGCTGTTCCTGGGTCAGCTAATTCCTTGTCTGTTCTGACCTTTCTCTTGTTCCTGAGTCTATATTTGCTTTTGTGAATACTGCTCCTGAGTTAGCAGACCATCTCTCCAGTCTCTGGGTTGGCCAACGCTGTATCTGTTTCTGATTTGACCGATAGCTCACCTGCTCCCAGGCCGGCGGCCCAGCCGACACCTGTTCCTCCTTTATGCAAGGTTGCCGGATGAAACTTGGCTGAGCTCTGCTTCAGTCTACTGGGACTGAGCTGCAAATGTCACCAGTTGTAAAGCTGCAGCCAGCACCAGTTGCCATCACCAGTTTTGGAACTGCAGCAGTCACCAGTCACTATCTCTCCAACTTTGTCTCATCCTTATATCAGTTAAGTATGTATTTATGTCAGTTTTGTAGATGAGTCAATATCAAGTCCTCTGTTACTGTCACAATTTGTGTTTTGGTTTATGTTTGTTGTTTTCCTCGAAAAAATAGTCATTGCTATTTTTTAGCATAGCATTTGATCCTTTGTTCCTGCTTTCTCTTGCACAGTTTCGTGCTTATGCTTTAACATAGGCAAAAGAAGGCAACATTGCACAGATTTGTGAACAAGTGACTTCCAAACTAAATGAAGAACCCAGATTGGTTATACTATTCTTTTTACTTTTTAGCCTCTCTTCTTCTATTGTCCTTAGTCTTTGTGCAAAGAAATAAAACTTACCAAATATGTAGATAAACTTTTGTTTACTCACATACCAAAATCATCTTTATAAATAATTTGTTTTCTTTCCAGTGTTGGATATTTCATTTTGAAAACCGCTGGTGTGTACCTCAGGTACGCTTCCTTCCGCTGCACTGGTTGATGTGGATGTTGCAGTAATCCTCAGGATGCTGAGCAGAACCCATCATGGGATTTCACGCCTCCTTCTCCCATCTTCCATTTCCTCAGCTCCTTGTCCCCTCATCCCCTTGTCTCCTCTTTTTATCACATCTCTTGATTTTCCTACCCAGAGTGCCTCCCCGTTCGGCACTGGAAAGCAGTCGTGATGATCCTCAGACTGTTGGGGGCCAGGCTAATCACTCAAACAAGTAAACAAGTGGAAATGTAAGGAGAGAGCAGTGCAATCAATAACGGTACAGTTTGATTGGTGCGGAGGTAGCAAGTGCATGCCCACACACACACACACATCCGCAAGAACAATCAGAGTCATAGAGGTCAATCTGAACAAGACAATGAGGAGGTGGGATCAGTGTTAAATGGTGGTTGTTTGACATGAACAAATGAACAGAAATCTCTCAAAGTAGGTCTGCACTCCCCCTGACCTCAATTTCTCATTTCCTGTCAGCACACACACACACACATCTACACACACGCATGAACACAGGCCTGATGAGACACGCGTAGACACAAACATGCTTGTTACTCTAGCTGTTTTTCACACGCCCACACATATACATGACAATATGCTGACAGCACTCACACATACCCACACTCGCTTACATGCACACAGACTGCTCGCAGTTTTTCTCCATCTGAAATCAATAATGTTTTCTTTGTGAATTTTAGCTGCTTTACCAGTTTTGCCTACTTTATCAGTTAACATGTGATTCCTGTGGGCAGTTAGCTTAGCACGATTAGCATTTTAAGGGTTCTGTTTATCATCTACATGGAGTGCTATTTTAACTGCTGTCTCGACCACACTTCATTTGAAAACGTACTTTCTTGTGGTGTAGAAGACGTGATCAAAGCAGCAACCTCTGTCAGACCAACAACAAACGGAATAAACACTCAGAGAAATTCTCTTTTCAACAAAGAAACATCTTGTAATTCAAAGATTGGTCATAATAAATCCAAGAAAACTACCCATCATGTGGTGGTACTCGATGTGTGTTTTGGAACTGTGGGGTGTGCAGGGTTTTCTTTGCTGTGTGCTTGTTTTCTGGTAGAGGCTTGGTGTGGCTAAAGCTCCTGACCCAGCACACCTGCAACTCCTCATCATCATCATCATTATCAAGCCCTGCATAAGAACTCTGGTCTTATGCAGTCCCCACCAGACTGTTTCCTCTTCATGTGGTGGTGTTGGCTCCAACTCTAAAGAGATAATTACTGACTTACCAGTGTGTTCTTTGTTTCTTCGCCGTGTGCTTACCTGTGCTTCTCCGTGTTTGCCTTCAGAGACAGAAACCACCTACATCGTGCCGTAAGCTCCAGTAACTCTCCACTATCTACTCCTCCTCTGTGCCTCAGCCATTTCACCCGCAGCCTTGCGCCATGTGCGGCAGCGGTGCTTTTGCTCCATCGCAACACAGGTCAGGGTTTTTAAATACCTGCATGTGCCTAACAAACAAAGTAAGTGTTAATTAATGCCCTGAGGACAAGCCAACCCACAGGCCACCGAATTCATACATAACAGTGGGTCAGTCCTCACAACTGAGAGCCACTCGTTTATCATTGAACAGTGACATGCTGATATAAAGCAGCACTACTGATCATAAGCTTTTTCAAACCATGGTTGAAGACATGGACTCGCTGATAATTTGCTTAAATCTCAGACAGATAAAGAATAAAAACTTAGGCAGACAACACATGCAGAGCAGGGAACCAAGGAAAGGAGACAAATGAATAAGATTTGATATTCAGTGATGTTGAATCCCATACAGCCACACAGCCATGCACAAACAGGCCACATAATCAAGCCACACAACACAACAAACTACAAGCAATGTGTTGCCTGCTGTTACTACAATAACCAAGCAGTCACAGCAGTCAACAAAACAAGCGGCAACAATAATGTGTTTTTTGAAAAGACCAGATAGTCATCATGTATTACAAGCCGCTGTCATCACAAATAATGAATATGAAACAACTTACCACCGATGTTGTCATCCAGCAGCTGTCAGTTTCAATTCAATCCAGCAAAGAAAAGTACATTTGCTGCATACTGTGGTATCTTGGTGTTTTTTTTAGCTCGTAATTCTCGTCTGCAAGAATCTCTGTCCAACAAATTACAGGAATCATTTTCTTTCAATGTGTTTAAATATGACTTTCAAAAGGACCAAGAGCACGCATGTTACTCCAAATTGTTCAGGTACAGCTTTCAATTTATCTTGAGTTTCCCTTAATAGGCACTTAAGTCTAATTTTACCGAAATTGGTGGTTATTTTCCAGATAGAACCTCCACCTGGCTTCCTTGCCCACTCCATCAGCATTCGATTAAAGGATAAGTGTTAATAGCAACACTCTAGTGATCTGCTGTGCTGGTGTGTGAAACAGGATCAGGACGGAAGGAAGATTTTGAATATTTAAAGAAAACATCTGGCTGATTTGACTGAACATTTCCCATCGCAGACGATATGACTCATCTTCACCATCTAAAAAAGTTCATGTTTGTAAACTCGGGGACTTGACAAGAAAGAGAGGCATGTGTAACGGTGAGTTCTGGGTTGGTTGAGGCTGCAACTTCACACCTTTTCAAATAACTACACAACTGTGTGTGCGTGTGTGTGTGTGTGTGAGGGGGGGATAACTTGCATCTCGTGCATCTTACCTGCAGACAAGGCTACTCCAGCTTTTCAAGGTCACCTCACAACAATTCGGAGCATCTTCATTACTTTTGTTGGTCGCTCTCTGTCGTTCCCATAGCAACCTTACTGAGCTGATAGATGAGAGGCACAGGAGTCGGCTTCCCACATAGTGGAAGAAAACACACACACACACACACATGCAGGCACATGCAGACACATTAAAACACATGCACATGTGATTACTTCAGGGAATGCGTACTCTGCATTGTTTAAAATAAACCAGGCATCACAGGCGAGGTGTTGGAGTGAGATTGTCATACACAAATAGGCCATTATGGCAAAAGTGGAGCACGAGGAGTCCTCCTATGAAAACAGAGTGTTCTCTCTCTACTCCTTGACTCTCTCTTTTTTCACTCGCTGTGCCTGTGTCTCTCTGTGGGCAGGCCGTGTGTGCCTCTACGCTCATTATCAGAACAAACAGAGATGAGGGTGGAAGAATGGGATACACACCATGTACCAGAGAGAGGAGGATGAAAGAGGAGAAAACATGGGAAAATCAAACACTCGGCGTGAGGGCGACACCGGGGAATTGGTTCTATCGGTACAGACCTACTTCCATAGGGAGCTTTACCATTTTAATGCATAAAAGGTGTGCCATACCACAACACCATACATGAGATAATCAGCTTCTAAAAGAGCATAAATTCTAATTTCAGTCCATATCAGATGCTTGTTTCCCCTGAGGGTCCAAAAGAAAAGAGACACACACGCCAAAGCCTGCAATAGGCTTGTAATGAATAAGACATTGCATCAGAATTGGAAAGACAGTGAAATCTCCTTTCTGTCTGCTTGCTGTGAGACAAGGGATGTATCATTACCAGCTCTGTCTTTTTATGTCCTTGGAAGTGTGAATCCACAGTGCGATGACTGGTGAAACACTGTGGTGAATCTAGCAGCAGGCACAGTGCTGAGAGAATCAGCACAACAAAACCCAAATATCAGCCTTTCCTCAGGCCGAGGACTTAGTGGAAATTGGTGTTTAGATAAAGCCATCAGGTGCTTTTTTTTTTGTTCCCTTGTGTCGGGCAGCAAGCTTCATGAGAACACATGGAAAGAAACAACGTGAGAATCCATCTGACCAGGCCTGAAGTTGTGGGCTTGTGGCTGAATCATAGCAGTTCAGACCGATGAGCATCCTGTGAGGAAACACAGGTGTTTCTTCTCATTCAAAGGCAGTAGATGTGACAACAACTGCTCCTTAAAAAATAACAATGCCAGCTCTGAGAGAGTAAGCACAGACAATTCTATAACACGGGTTATATCAGAACTGTAGAGTATTTGTTAACTGGAGGAGGAGCTAAGAAGAGCCCTACAAATGATTTCACTCTTCTTCTAATTGACTGATTGATGAGGAAGGGTGGCTCATCCAATCACCTGTAAAGATTTTTTTTTTCTAAAGTGTCTGCCTATTTCCAAACACTTGGAGGACTTCCCAGATGGTTCTATGTAACAAACTGTCTGGAGCGTCATTGTGCTCATGTATCTATTTATACACTGACATCCTCTGATTTTCCACAGTGCTTTAGCGTGTATATATGGGACTATATGTGACTCCGTATGTGTTTGCAGTGATTGCATATGTCTATATATGCCACTTCGTTTTGCTTAATATGATTTCCACCACATATTCATCACACTCGATTGCATAATCAACATTTGGATTCATTTCAGAGGTTTGCAGGCATGCACATATTCATTTACTGTACATATGCTTTCTATAATTACAATTTAACAGGTCTACCAACATGTATGCATCTCCATGAGGCTGTACAGGGATGTGTGAAACAAAGTGCTAATTTAGCATCATTTGAGTTTATTCTGTTAGCAAGCTGAACATTTGCTAAATAGCTGTCAACACAAAGTACAGCTAATACTGTTAGAAATGTCTGGCTTAGTTTTGATTTTGTATTATTTTATATCAGTGTTGTACTTATTTTCATGTTTAGTATTTATTTTGTTATGGTGTAGTTGTGTACTGTTGTGAGCCAGTGCAATGGAATCTCATGCTAATGTGCTTGGCTGTCTATTCAAGTAAAGTCTGAGATTTGATGGTGCAGGAAAAGTTGAAATATAAGTAAAGTTGTTACATTTCATTTTAAAAGGAACTTTAACCCGTGTGCCAAAATGCATGTCCAACCATCTAATAGCAGTGCATTTTTTTTTACATTGCTAGCTTAACTGAAAATATCTGGTGTTTACATGTAACATTTTCCAATATCATTTTCCACCATGCACTTCACTTCACATTTTGTTTCTTTATCTAAATGAGAAATGCCATTTGTATTCCTCCAGTTACTTAAATGCTGATTACAGTAATAAATATAATTTTATAAGGTACAGTATGTAAAGTAAGATATCTATACATATGCAGTATATGCTCAATTTATGTATATATATATATATATATATGTATATAGAAATGAAAGTTAATAAAAGAAGCAAGCGCAAACAGCTTTAAATGTGTATATGTCAGTCTCATTTTGATTAAATCTGGCTGTATGAAAACAGACAACTTTGGTTTTTGACCTTCAGCTTTATAGATTAACAACAAATTGCAGTCAGATGCCTTAAACACAGTTGGAAACTTGCGCCTGCCATGCCATGATGCAGTCACTCATCAAGCTTCCTTATCTCTCAAGGGAGACACCCTCAGTCCTGATATCTGGATATCTTTGTAAAACTGTGTCTGTCCAAAATCCCAAGTGGCTGACACATCCTGTAGAGAACAGAGACAGCCAGGGCTTAAATCAGACTTCTGATAACAGTCAAAGAGACGCAGACTTACACACACATTTGCGCAAACACTCTCTCACACACACACACACACACTCTCGCACACACGCAATCACACACAGACACACTATGAGGTGATCAGAAGTTTGATAAAATCAGACAGATTAGATCGAGATTGAGAATACATTTAATTTATACTTCAATTTATCCAACCTATGTCTGGGACTGAAATCAGCCCGGCTGTATCAGTGTCAAACTAAGGATCTGGTGTTTGAGGCAGTTGCAGTACTGCAAGCTGCCATGGGGTGTCCCTGCTCCACCAGTAACACTAACTCAACATCTGTAGACATTGTAGATGAGGTTTTTTCTTTCTGTTTGCCAGTAAAACAGGTGAATTGGCCACAAGACTGAATAAAATCCAGTAGCTCTGTTTTCTTCTTACTTTCCTATGTATGTAAATGAAATTGTCAGGCTTTATCAAAACGCAGGCCCAAAAGCAAAACACAAAACATTACAGAACTGGAAACAAAAAGCAAGCTTGGTGCAAAGCAAGGTGATTGAGTGAACAAAGACTATGGGGCCAGAAACAATACAGTAAAATCCAAAATATGCACAAATGAAAAATAGAAAACTGAATTAAAAAACATGCTGAGAGATCAGGCAGAACAGAGCCGAGGACGCAGAACCAGGAGGCAGACCCAGGATCAGGGAATGAAAACAGACAGACTGACAAAGACAGAGAGAGACAGATTGGGAGTAATGAGACAGAGATGGTTACAGGTGAAACACCAAAAAGTGATCTGAGAAGGCAGGAAGTAACAAGGCCAGGAAGAAACATCACAAACTTGACAGAAAACCCAAAATAAAACAGGACATAATTTAACTTAAAATGCAAATCATTACAGAAATGACTGTTTTATCTGAATGGAGTCAGTTGTCCAAATCTGCAGAGACTTGACTCAGTAATGCTCAGTTATATAGAGGGATGTTATCTTTTAGCATATTATTTTGGTTTTATAGCCTCCAAATGTTTTGGTTCAGACTCACTACTTTAGCATCTCACTTTAGTTGTTTTTTTCAAATAAAGCAGGCAGTCACAACAAAAAATCTCTAAGAAACCCAGAATATCACCAACCTCCAAGCAGCAAACAGCAGGCGGACAGGGATAGTGACTGGCTGTTGCAGCACTGGAAGCATTTTGTGGCTAAAGAGACAAATGTTGTCTCTTGGAAAGTCTGCGAAGGCTGAAACGAAACTGAAAGCAAAGTGAATATCTGAGCATTCATCAAGTGCATAGACACAACTCCACGTGGATCCTCAAGTCCTCATGTCCATCTATTTTGGAGTTCCATTCAAGGAAAAAAGTGAAAAAATTAAAATAAGAAAATATTCCAAACACCTTGTGCCAAAACCTTGAGGCTAATTGACCACACTGTGGGTTCATAACTCCAATATTTACTCCATTATCCTCTATGTGTTCCTCATTTACACACCTCAGGTTGCCCAAGAGTGATTTACTAGAAATGTCATGCTGCTTTAATGTGCCCCTTGAATGCTCCAACCTCTCATTTTTTAAGCCGTAAATGCAACTTGTGGCAGATTCATGTACATTTCAGTCAAAAATAACTTAATGGGGTCATTAAATTGGTGGTTTACACTGAGAAATTTGAGGAGCTCATTCATGCTGCGAAGCGGGGATACATGCTCAAGTACATACGAGGTACAAATCCATTCTTGTGCAACACAGGTTTTCACAATGAAATAAGAGTTTGTAGTTCCTCATGCAATACCACTCAATATGGGATGAAAAGCCCAATACACACAGTTATTATATACATACCTACTGCATACATACACATAAATAACACCCAGGACATAATTTGTGTCTGGCTGGATGTAAAAAGGAACCACAAGTTAGTAACACCAATAAGACTGACATCCACTAATTAAAAGTTTGACAAATGATATACACTGTCCATCAACTTTTACCTACTTTGAGCACCAAACACTACTGATGTGAAACAAAGAGTCTGCCTACCTTCTCTCAGCTGGACGCCTGCACTCTGTTGGCTCTGAACACAGTCTGCATGTCGAGTGCAACAACTTCATCTTGGATGTTGAGGTGGAGACAGGTCTTTGCAGAGATGCAGGCGCAGCAGTTTATGAGTTTACACTGCCTGGCCAGTCCTCTTTTGATCCATTTTATTTTCTGGCAAACAGATGCCAGCCAGAAGAAATCCTGAGTCCAAGCAGGACTAACAGCCCTCATCCCAGCTCTCTTTTTTCTCTTTCTTGTATGGTTCGGCTTGTCTATCTGGTTTGTCAGAAGGTGCTGTGGGCAGTGATCGTCCATCCACCGCTGTGACCTACACTTACCATAACGAAGTTGTTTTTGCCACTTATCCTAAATAACACTTGATAAATATTGAGGTGGCAGTTCAGTTCATTCATATTGGTCCATTCAGGAGGTTGTTTAAAGGTGGTTTAGGGCACTTGATATTAGAAATGGAAGCCTTTGATGAGTACTTGAATGGGCCAAAAACTCAAACCCTAAGTCAGTCCCAGCCCAACGAAACCTTCGGTTTTTTCATTCCAAGTCCAACCTGCTATTTTCTTGGCAGCCAACTACATTGCAATGACCTCTGGGACTGTGTTTGACAGCTCAGAGATGTCCGAGGCATGTCGGAGGACTGTGTGTCATTGATGTGATCCTGAAAGTCCAAGGACCAGTAACTTTTAGGAGCTCCTCACACTCCAACTTCTCCCTGACACTTTGCAACTGAGCTGTCGCACAAAATGCACACACAAAATCTGGATATAATGCACATGCTTATTATATGAATAATATATGCATAAAAACCTTAGTATTTTATGAAGTGACCATGAGCCTGAAAAGTCTCTGTGTTTAGCTTGCAGATCTCTAGTTATAGAGTGTTTTTAAAATGTATTTGTTATCATACAAGAAATAAAACTACGGCAGTAATTGTTACCAGAGTGGCAGTGCACAAAATAAGAAATCCCTTCTCCTTTGTTGAAACGACCCATCTCATGAACGCTCTGCCATTTCTTTTCTACTGTTTGGTTGAAATCGTTACCATCTGTTTTCAACCCTTTTGAGCCAGGCTTAACTTTGCTCCTAACAGCACCCCATTATAAAGAAGTAATCTGTTAGCTGTCCATGGTTACTAGTGATGATTATTATTCTGTTTATATAATTTTATTAAAAATCATGCCACAGAATGTCATATAACAAATTTAATTAAACTAGACATTTGGAATGTTGACAGGCCTACTATCAGTTTTCCAGGTGGAAAAAAGTCACATGACCAGAGTCTAAATATATTTTTTAATTTCCTTCACCCCAGTGGCAAGTTAGGGAACATTCCTACCAGCCACTCAAGTTTTTTTGATCTGCTGCTTTTGAAACCTACGTAAAGGGCTAAGAATTATCAACCTTAAGTCACTGGTGATGACCCAGACAGCATACAGCCTGTGTTTCACAGGTGGCAGATGCTCATTTCATTTACTGCATGTGAACAGGAATTAGATCTATGATTGTAAAACAAATGCAATACTTAGACGTTTGACATTCAGACTTTAATTAGGTCTCGTTATTGATCACAAACTGCAGCAAATCAGAAAATGCCACAAGAAGCATTTTATTACTATTCAAATCAAAGAGCAGCCAAATGCCCCCTCACCAAAAAAAAGTCTGAGGCACCTTAAAATCAAAAGCAAGTGCTTATTTTTGCAAAATAATTACCAATAAATGTTTATGTATGTTTTCAAAAGCTTACAGGCCAATATCTCTAGACAAGTCATCATAATATAATTATTGACATTACATAAACAAAATAGTCTAAACTATTTACTATTATTTTTGCTATTAATAGTGGGTCATTTATATCTATTTATATTTGTCTCTGAAAATTTACTTTGGTTAACGGCAGAAAATGGGCAAAGTGTCTGCCTAACATTTTAATTTAACTTCTTGGGTTTCAAAGCTGGTGGATAGATACATATATATTTAATATTTTACTTGCACATAGGTGAAGGTGCCCAAACGACACACTCAAAGACTTTTCCCTTTTTATTAGTAGTATTAGTTTCATTTTTCATTCTAAATAAAACATTTTCTAATCAAACATATTCGTATAAGTAAGTAATAAAAGTAAGTATAAAAATACTGTACAATGTTTATTCATTCTTTCTAATTAAGGTAACAGATTTTGTGGTAAATCATCTGTGGGCAGTTACTGCAGATACTCGAGTCTTTACTGCAGTTTTTGACACAAATGTGAAGAGACAACGTGTGAAGAAAAGACAGACAGGTGGGCCCAAAGAGAGCCGGAGAGACTGACGGAGACAGAGGGAAGAGTTTTCCCCACTGCTCTTGTAACTCTCTTTCAACTCTGATGTTTGCTCCATCGACATGAGTGAGCTGCTGCTTCTCTCATTTTTTTTCGCTTCTGAAATGTCAAAGAAGTTGCTTTGGCTGCTGCAGAGCTGCCGCGCTGTTTCTTTACTACCAGGGAACTGGGAAGAGTGTCACTGTAATTGTAGTATGAAGACTACGCTTTCTCTCTCCCATTCTGTCTTTTCATGTTTGAGTTTGCAAAGACTTTGGATGCAAAAAGGGGGAAATTTTCCTCCTCATTAAAATGTTGTAAGAAAAGCAGATTCTGGTAAATGCACACACGCACACACGCACACACACACCCACACACATGCACGCACACACACACAGAAAAGGATTCTTACACACCAAAATACATGAATATAAACCATAAACAGCTTCACTGAAGGTTTTTCAAGCTAACAGAAGCTGACGGAGCAATCCCAGTCACAAACATGCTTCTGTCTCTTTCTCTCTCATCTCTGTTTCATCTCCCTCCCACCTTCGTCCTCACATTTTCTTTATCCTCCTCCACCCCTCTCCTTTAACTGTCATGTCCCTTTTCCCCCTTCTGGAAGTAGACCGAACACTATAACTACTACTATTAAAAAACACCTGAACTGATAAATTCCCTTTGAAGTGATGGAAACATGTAGAATGAAATATGCCATACTCACTTACGTATGAGGCAGGGATGAGTAATCACATATTAAATATGCTTAAAACAAAATTTGGTGCTTCTGTGCTGGCAAAACTAGAGGAAAATAGCTGTCAAATCAGTGAATACATTTTATTTTAAATTAAAGTTTAAATAACATAAGGAAAACATTGTAAGGTCAGTCAGAGCGAGTCTCCTAAGTCTTTACAAATACATTTCTGTTTACATTAATATTTTAAAAGTTTGTCCCTGAGTCTGACTGCAAGTTAATACAGAACATAGCTGTGTAGATTAGCTTAGCTAACACCGAAGCTGCCCTGCTCTGGGACAACACACCGGCCAACCCAGCTAGCTCTCAACACGGCTTAGAAAAATACCTGAATTTTTCTTGCTCAACACGGACTTCTGTGTAGATGCATACTTGAACATGGGTTTTATTGTCTAAAGTATGCAAAACTGTCTGGTTGTTACAAGAAACATTTTTGAAGAATCTAAGATCTAATGTAATCTAAATTTAATCCACATAAAGACATGTGCAGGGTGAAAGTGTAACTAATACAAGTACGTTTGTTTTATGGGGAAATCCACAGACTGAATGAAAGCTCCTTAAATGCATTTGTCAGAAAAAAGACCCTAACATATCTCCACTGAGTGAGATAAACTGGCAGTGATTGAAATTACACACTGCTGATTGTACTTACAGAATGGAAAAGTTGTGTTTTTTCAGTCACATAAAGTTCAGGGAGCTTAAATTCAATGTGTGCATCACTGCTGTTGCAGGGGGGGTTGAAGGCCTTATGTGAGACCCTGCTTATTGACACATTTTAATGAATCAAAGTCACAAACATAAATATAAAGGCTTTCCATCATCAGATCAGCTCAGCTGTCACTTTGTTTTGGCGGGTTAAAGTATGACAGTTTCAGTTCAGTGTTACAGATCCATCCTGCATCCTATTCATTCATTTCACATCATATTTCAATAATTAAATTCAGCCTACAGTCACAGTAATATGCATGTAATTATCATAGATCCACTGCAAAACTGTAGTACAGTGAAGTGAACACTTTGAATAAGTAGGCCAGAAAAAATTAGTATTATTTTAACGCCACAATTTATAAAACGTGTGCATGGATTTGTGCGAGGATTTGTAGACTGAGAGCAGGGAATTACACATGGCTCTTTTTTTTCTCAGCTAAGACCAGAGGGGCTCTGAAGCTTTGAAAAGCCACCGTTACTTGGATAGTCGACTGGATCCAAAGCACAAACCCGCAGTTGGAGAAGGTTACTTCAATCCTTTTGAGGGAACAAAGTGTTTGAAGTTTTGGAGTCATCTCCCGAACTATCCACAACTTGTGGAAGATGTCCAGTGTGTTAGCTCAAGAAAACACTTGTTCGGTGTCCCTGCGGGCGTGACGGCCCTGTGCGGTTGCACACATTGTAAAGCCCATCTGACACTTCTGGCATTTATACAGTATTTTGTTTTCAGAATCTGTTTTTCTCCATGTGAATTAGAATGGTTTGAAAATTGCACATAACTGCCTTGCTGCATCTAGAATCATTTAATTGTCATTACTAATAAAGCAACACATTGAAAGAGGCTCAGAAAGTTTTCCCTCTTTATGGTGAGTCAACAATTCATGTCACGGTAACGAAACACACACGCATGAAGTTCACTTATGTTTTCAGTCACTTCCTCCAGCTTATCAGGTGTTTAGAGGAATCGATTTTGGGAGGAAATGTTGCCGCAGAGTGTCACTTGAAAGAGCTACGCTGGCATACAAAGTGGAGGTGGATGTTCCGCTGACACAGCGTGTTATTATTACTCACCATGGTGTTTGCTAAAGTGCTGCACTGCACTCAGGAGATTTTTCTCAAGTTAACGGTACCATCTCAAAAAAATATAAAAAATAAACTGTACAGTATTGACTGTTCTCCTTTAGTCAACAAAGAAAGTCACATCCCAGTGATTGCTGCTTGCTACAACAGTCTCATTGGCTGTCTTTGATGTTTTTCTTTTCCTCCCTCTCTGTCTGTGGTGCTGGGTGGGTGGAGGTGGAGAGGTAATGCGATGCAGAGAAGCGACTGGAGCGAGACGGAGCTTTGAGAGAAAACCCAGGTTCACACCAGGGTGGCTTACACTGCTGCTTTACTCTCTGTTCACACACACACACACACACACACACACACTCATGCACACAAATGAGCATGCGAGCACCTGCGTATGGATGCACGCACACAAGCGTGCTTTTTCATGGGTGTGCACACATACAGTGCAAAGAGAAACACACACACACACACACGCACACACCCATACAAACACACATACATACACACATTCAGAGCGGCTTATGAGTTGTGCACCTCCAGCCGCAGTATAGCCCATCTGTGAAAAGGTAAATTGAATTTTACAGGCACAAAGCCGACTCCCCTGCGGTCTTTAGAAAAAAAAGCCCCACTTTGTGAGTCAAAAGCTTTTCTAAAGCTTTTTTTTTTCCGCTTTTCTTTTCTTCTCCTTCCTGTCTCTCTCTCTCTCTCTCTCTCTCTGTCTCTCTGTGGGGGAAATGAAGGTGTGAGAAACACTGATCGATATGCTCATTAAAGAGTTGTGTCTTTGCGAGGCCTGCAGAGGGTCTGCACAATACTGCACACACAGAACAGAGAGGCAAACACTGCACTGTAAAAGCCTGCTATATGGCCACAACACCATCCACGACTGAACAGCTCCGCTTTTTGCAACCACAAAGAGCTAACTGAGAGGAAAAACAAACCCTCCTTTCCCTTCTCCCCTCTCCTTACACAACTTTCTCCTCTCCCTCTCTCCTACTGCCTTTTTGTTTACCCAGAGATGTAGTTAAAGCACTTTTATTTTGCTTGTGCAGATGATTTTCCAATCTGTCTGTGTCTCTATTAATAGAAGCTCCCATACATAGCCTGTGTTTCTGTGTTGAGTTAACAACAGCACAACAACCAGCTTTGCAGCTAGTAATTCTGCCCACACAATTAACCCCCACACACACCAAGGTACTGAGAAAACGCAGTGTGAGATGTTAAATTCTAATTAACTACAGCACTGCCACCTCCACTCTTCTACCAGGTGTGGATGTGTGTATGCGAGTGTGTGAGTGTGTGTGTCAGGCAGGTGGGATAGACGCTGACAGGTGGAATAAAATTGCCAATGCGAGGTATCCATCTGTGCAGGATCCACCATATGCATTTCAAAAACTCTGCAAGGTTTTCATGCCAAGTGATGGAGAGAGACTGACACTGTTCCATCTGCCAGTGCATAGTCTATATTTAAAGTAAAGGTGTAAACAGGGGTTGAGAAATTATTACAATGTCCCACTCGATTTGAAGAGCTGTTTGGCTGAATTGTCCCCTGAGAAGTGAATAAAAATAGGACTGGAGTCAAAAAAGATGTAAAATATGTTCAGAAAAAGGAGCAAATGGCTCATTCAAAGCAGATTTAAAGAAAGAGTTGTTTGAAAAAATGGAGCATACTGGTTCACATTATTTGTCAGAAAGTGAAGTAAAACTCCAGAGAGGAGAATTTCTAGAGTTAAGGAAGTATATAATTATTATTTGGAAAATAAGCTTATTAATTATTGTGTGGAACATTAGCAGAAGATAATTGACAATATCATACTGGTCTGTTTTATATTAAGTTACCGCTTGTAGCCTAGATAGCTACTTAGCCTAGCTTAGCATAAGCACTGGAGACATGGGAAAAAGCCGGTCTGGTTACCTAAATAAGGGAACAAAAATCTACTGGAGCCTAAAAAGTCCTCTTATTAACATTTTTATGTCTTGTTTATTTAATCTATAAATACAAAAACTGATGTGTGTCGATGACAAGCTGTTTTTGTAGAGGTGTGTGAGCCGTCCGCTTCAAAAATGGAAATCAAGGTAGTTTACTGGCAGCTCTATAACGGCACCCAGTCCAAGGTACTGAATTCAGCCAAGAAAGTCCTGCATGAATAAGTAGATTCTGCAAAGTCATCTTTTCTTCTAATAGACAATCCACTCTACAGTGGCTCAGTACCATTTGAAAGCGAAACATCTTTGAAATTAAGCAAGAAAACTGATATCTGTAGTTTTG